>BQNB010165740.1:0-14187 GCA_026074375.1 Tanacetum coccineum | reverse complement strand
ATTGAACCATAATTTTTAGCTTACGCGATTTAACTTAACGATTACGATTTAAAGCAAACGCGTACAATACTAAAAATACATAGTTGTTTATTCACGGCGTCCATGACTCTAAAACATGGGGTGTTATAACAATGATGTATTTTGCATCGTTCGTCATCAGAGATGTATTATGTCTAACGTTTGGTTAACGAATGATGTAATGTGCCAATAGTTTCTGACAGGGATTTAAGGTGTTAGAAAGTGTAAACCACAAGAATGTATTTTGCAGTTTACTATTATTATAATTATCATTATTATTATTATTATTATTATTATTATTATTATTATAAATCACTTTATTATTATTATTATTATTATTATTATTAACATCACTTTATTATTATTATTTTGATTTATTATCCACTTTATTAAGAAACTCAAGAGATTTACAATAAATTAGAGGGGAGTCGAGATACTATCTGAGTCTCCACTTCTTTAGCAATAACGAAACTGATCCTATTAAATATATGAACAGCAGCACGTGCCCAATAATAATAATAATTGAACTATATACTAATCCTCGTGAAGGGTGGCTGTTAGATATTAGAAAATCCATGTAAAAGACTCGGTCACCCCGTGTAATGTCTAGCATAGGTTAGCTCGTAGCCTTAATATTAATCGTGTAATTACCGCATGACTTATGGTGTTGGGCCGGGTCTTTACCCACATGTTAGCCCACTCTATAGCCCACTTAGGGACATAAAACACTTGTATTTAGACCCCCTTTCCAGCCATGGGAAGGGGTTGGTTGTTCATTATATGATAAACACACATAAGGTGCATTTTCTCTCACTAGAAATCACTTTCTCTCTCTAAGAAAAATTGGCCAACCCCTAAATCATTCATTGTGTTATGATATTCAATATACTATAATTGGTATCAGAGCCCATGGGATGATTAGCTAGATTGGTTAGATTAGATCAAAAGTTTGGTTTTTGAAGGTTTATGGTCTCATTCTTGACACTCTTTGATTCTCACGTTTATGGTGTTTAAGTTGGTGTTTTTATAGTTGTTATAGCCTTCTAGGATCAAGTTGTGCAAAAGAAACCAAGCAAAAACGTTCAAAAGGGTGATTTTAAGGTGCTTTTAGGTGGAAAAAGTCGTATTTTTCTTGACTGCGTTTTGTCTCTCTGGCAAAATTCTTCATTGCTTTTTGTCTCCTGCGTTTTGTCAGAAAAAGGACACTGCGTTTTGTCGTTTTGTGAAGGACAAAAGTACTGCATTTTATCTCATTAGGGACTGCTTTTTGACTATGCGTTTTGTGTCACTACGTTTTGTCTCAAGATACTGCGTTTTGTGTCACTGTGTTTTGTGTCATTGTGTTTTGTCTCAAGGTCCTGCGATTTGTCTATAATAGGTTGAGATTTGTCTCTACGTTTTGCCTAATTAAAGACCCATATTGTGTTTTACCTAGGAGAGACTCTGTACATTTCATTTCTTGACTGAGTTTTGTCTCTAGACTTGACTGGGATTTGTCTATTTGTTTATTTGTCTTTGTGATTGTGAGGTAACGGATAATGCTACAAATCGCAAGTTAAACAGTCAAAACTGGACAAACACAGATACGGGAATGGATAGATTGTTCAAGAGCCGAGGATTTGATAGCAAGAAAGGTCAAATGGTCAAACTTGGTCAACCATATAAAAGACAAAACCCCAAAATCCCCAAAACAGCCCTTGAAATATACCAAATTGCAAAAAATATTCCCTAAACCACTAACGGTGTTTAACTCTTATAAAATATAAAGAGTTAACACCGTTTTAAATCTTATATCAAATTCCAAACTAAACACCACGGCCAAAACCTTTTAAAAAATTACCCAAGCCCAACCCAAGTCAACCTGAGTCAAACCCCAACCCCTTTCGTTTAAAATTACGCGGGTAAATCCCTAGTTACTGTTCATCGTCTCCCTCAGCGTTTAACTCTCTCAAATCAAGGGGTAATTTCCAATTAATGAGGTGGCAAGACACTTCAAGTAATAGGTATAAGTCTAGCATCAATAAAATCGTCATCCCATATGCTCTATTGGTCAATTCCCACAAGATAGTACGCGGAACAAAGGGAGAAAAACGCCAATCAAGTGGGATTTTGCACTATAAATGAGTGGCAAAAGAAGCACTCGAGGCCTGAACACATGGAATGTTCGCTGGCAATCGTGGTGCTCTCTACTCTAAGCAAACGGCTTAAAGATGGTATCCATGATTGCTAAGATTCAAGGGTCAGGGTGTAATGGAGCGTGTAAACAGACTAAGGGGCTAGAACCTTCATGTCTCAGGCTATATATAGCCCTTCACATTCACTCACCACGAAATACCTAGTTTTTGCTTTTAAAAGTTTAGCTGATGTTAATTTGTTTCTCTTTAATACTTAGCTTTTGTATTTTCAAATTAAGTTATTGTAATTCGTTTTTAAAATCTTTAAATCAATTTTCAAGTTAATGACAATTTAGTGATCTTTATTCACCAATCTGTCATAAGCTATATGCTATATCTTTCACAATGTTGTCAGTCACTATCCAAAAAATCTTCATCATGCTCTACTTCAGGCTCTTTGCGGCTCTAAGCTCATATTGAGCTATTATAAGCTCTTATATACTGAAAACATTAAAATCAGTCTTTACTTTGTATGGATTATGGACTTTTGGATGATAAGTTAATTGGAAGAGCTTATGATACCCCTACAGCTTATCCTTGGGAAAGACTGGCAGCTTCCTAGAGTAGTCTTCGAGCTTGTCATGCCTTTGTTTGCTCAAGGCCTTATTGTAAGTTCATGGCACCTATTTCTATACTGTCTTAATTTTTAGCTTATAGTTGCTTAGTTTTTCTTTTCTCTTGCTTATTGGAGCTAATTTTTGTCTCTTTGTGCTTATTGATCATGTTTAGTTATCTGTTTTCAGCTTTTGTAGTTAGATTTTAGTTTGTTACACTTTGTCTTATAAATCATAAAAACCAAAAAATAATTAGCATTTTATTACGTATTTGTTTCTTGCTTTATTGATTGTTAAAATATCCTCTGATAGGTTGTTAAAAAAGCTTCTTAGTATCTGGTAATTACTAGTTGTGTTATCATTAAATTTGATAGTCATAGGCTTAATGGATTTTGGAAATTTTAAAAGGGGTGTTTGGATGTATTAATTTACCAAGTTTAGTTTGCCATTGTCTTTTGTATTTTGTGTGATTTTAAAACTCAAATTTAGGTTAACTTTAGATGCATTTTTAGTTCGTATTGTTAGATCAAGCTTTTCATTTGTGTATTTTTTCCTTAAGTCAATATTGTAAAGTCCAATTGTGATTATATGTGTGTCTATGTTCTTGTGTAGGCTATTTGCTTATATTTACCTTTTGTTGTGGTTCTTAATTGGTGCTCTAATTGGTTATCAAATATGCATTTTTAATCAGGAATCAAAGTTTGAGTGTTTGAGTGTCATCTTGCATCAGGGGTGCAAAAGAGAAAAGTTGCTTTTTCAAGCTAAGTTTTTCAGAGGGTAAATCTATTATTTAAAGTCTGATTTTCAGTATTCAACTAGATTAGGGGTCATAGATTGTCTGTTTTAAATTAGTTTTCAAATATAAGCTCTTAGTTTATCTGTTTTCAAGCTCAAAATTTAGCTTTTGTCTTTTAAATTTCAATACCAAAAGGTCAGAATATGCTGTCCAATTTGTCTCCGCTTGCCAAGGCTTTCTAACAGATTTATTTTGTTAAAATTTATTTTATAAAATCTTTTTCCATTAGTATTTCAAGTCTTTGCTTTCCAAAACCAAGTTTCATCTTTGAGGAGCTTAATGAGTGTTATTTCTAAGCTCAACAGTCTGCCATAGGGACTGTTTGGTTGAAGTTTTCATAATAACGCTTATTTCGGTTTTTCAGTCTTATTATGTTTTCCTTTTGACGCTATTTCTTTTTAAACTGCTTATTATGTTTGTACTTAGGTTAGTAGTAGCTTATTTGGCCATTTGCTTCGCCTTTTTCTACTTGTAAGTTCTAAGATTCTATAAAAAAGCAAAAAAAGTAGTTAGTAGTAATGTCTAGTTATAATAAGTTAACAGCTTATGTAGGTCTTTTCATAAAAGTTTCTTTTATTAATTAGTATTTATTTTTAGATTTCTAAAACTTTGCTTTATAATGTTTTAAAAATTAGGGGACGGTGAAAATCGGGGGTAGCAAGACTCGAACCCGACTCAACTTCTCAACCCTTTATAGCAACACACACCACACACCACTACCAACGCGCCCTGGGGTCTTTTTCGTTATTCTTTACGACTATTTAACTTTTTAGGGCCATATTTAGTCAATAAGCTGTTTAAGCTTAGTTTTGTAGCTTATTTATAATAAGTTGTGTTTCAAGTTTATTTTTCCTACAGTCCCTTTAGTTCAAGCTATTTTTCTCATAATTGTTTTCAGATTTTTAATAATTTAGTTTAGTATTTTACAACATGTATTTTTATTAAAAACTTTAAATAAATCATAAAAAATAGGAACAAATATCAAAAAAAATATAATTCTTTTTTAGTAATTTTCTTTTATCGTAAAGTTTCTAGGAAAATTTGTTTTGTTTTGATATGGGTTAAATGCAAAAATTTCAATCTTTAAAGAACGGGTTCGTTCCGTTTCCATTTTTCTGTTTTTAAGCTCTTATCAAACTCCGTTTTTGTCTTAGTTTTCTTTAAACTTACGTTTTAGTCAATTAGAGTCTATTTAAAAGAAACAAATTCATTTTAGTTTAAATTTGGAAATTTAGGGGGGGTTTTTTTAACTGCCGTTTAGGGTTCCCGTTTTGCATTTTTAGTTAAAGTTTAACTTCCCGTTATTTGTTTTCGTGCTTAACATTGTATGATGTACTTATTTTTAATTTGTAGAAGTAGATTAATCAAATCAATCTTTGTTTTCCAATTCAAATTTCATTGTTCGAATCAACAAACCGTGATTTCCAATTTAATAAATCGTTGGGGAATAACGAACCGGAATCTTACTTCCCGGTTATATTACGTATTTATTCTATATATATTTGTGAGTATTTCCTTTTTTACCCTTTGTCCCGCAATGGTAGGTTGGGAATTTCATATTATATTTTATTTTATTTTTTTGTGTGATTGCTTTACTAGCAATCAATTTTTTGGAGCCGTTGCCGGGGATTGTGATTAAGATTCTCTCGTTTGAAAATTGTTGATCCGTGATTTGAGACTTTCTGTTTTCAAAAGTTTTGTTTTTGTTTAAACTTAAAAATACAAAAAAAAAATATTATAAAATATTAAAAGAAAAAAATATTTTTTTTTTTTTCTTAATGCAGTTTAATTATCATATAAAAAATCATCAAATATATAAAATATTGTCATACCAAAAAATATAAAATAAACAAAAGTTGGTAATAGAAACATCACATATAATACCTTCTCAATTGAGGTAGGATCCATTAGTATTGTTCCCAACTCGAATTAAGATTTAAAAACTTCCCCATTTGTGTCACTTACGAAATAAGGTCACTTAAAAGTATAAATTTTTTAGAGCTTCAGTGCAAAGCTGAATTTGATTATTGGGTTTATGTGTTCTATTCGTATCAGTTAAAATAGATTGTTAAAAAAATTTAATTAGTTCTATAATTTTCCCTTTTTCATATTTGTGATTGCGCATCGTTCTCAACCGAACTTGTAACGTCAACAACAGCCAACGGTGTTGTAGAACATTTAATTTTAAAAGAACCTTTTGATGAATCCCTCCCCTAGTTCAATGACGATTTATGGGATAGGCCGGAATTTTCTCCAAGCACACACCGTGGGGTCCGAGGATGCAATCGTAAATTCCAAATCACTGCTATTTTGAAGTTAAAGCTTGGTTTGATCAATCTGGTTCAAAACAAGAGTTTTTCGGACATGGATAAAGGGTCCACATGATCACAATCGTTAGTTCAACAAAATCACTCAACGATGAGATTCTCGGACGTCCCGAGCACGTCAATTAAGCTTATGATTTTCCCATTTTCTCTCGAAGGTTCAGCCCGGATTTGGCTAGAGAAAGAACCTCCTCGATCAATTTTGACATGGGATGATCTTGTTTCAAAATTCATTAATCAATTATTTCCTCTTTTAAAATTGACAATCTCCTCCGATACGAATCACAGATTTCAAAAAAAGATTCTGCGAGTCATTTTATGAAGCTTGGATCGATTTCAAGATCTTCTTCAGTCGATGCCTACATCGCGGATTTTCTGAATTAACATCTCAATTAGATACGTTTTACTATGTTAAATGTAATGATCAAGAAATTTTTTATTTTTGGTTGAAGTCTGCTGCGGGTGGAATTTTTTTGGATAAGATGCCTCGTGAATGCTTGAAAATTATCGAGAGTAAATCAAAGTTCGTACATGATGAAAACAAAAGCAGTCACTGCCTTAAGTGAGTTGAATTCATCTATTCCGGAATTTCACATGATGTTGACTGTCTTACAACCGAAGTTTGAATTAAGAATATGATGAAGGACTATGCTTATTCGAAAGCAAAGAAGCCCAAGCTCCCGGATGTAAAAGAGGGTGCGAGCAATGTGGTGTAATGGTGGAGGTGCCTATTCTTATAGAATTGTCCTCCACCACCTGATGGAATGTTAACGAGACAACATTTAAAGAGTGACGGCTAATTTCAATCAAGGAAATACAATTCTAGACATTCGATGGTTGCGAAACCAATTCGACCCTAGCCTGGATTTCCTCCGATTTCAAAAAACAATCAATAACCATTTCACATCAGAAACAAGGGAAATAATTTCAACCAAAATGGGGAACCATATTTCAATAAAAACCGTGGAAATAACTTTAACAAGGACAAGTTTATCAACCTCCGACTTAGTCAAACCACCGGTTTTACAGCTCACCTTATCAAGCTCCCGACTCGCAAATGCACGGTCGTTTCAATGATGATTTGAGAATTATGTCAAGGCTAATGATGCTGTATTGAGGATATGCAAACTCAAGGCTAAGTTTACAAACAAATGACAAAATTTAAACAGAAAAGGCTTTCTAACAGTCGTAATTTCCAATACGCTTCGTCTTCCGAGTTCAGGTTCTCTTCCAAGTAACTCGGTTACTAACAAGGAATACTGAAGGGTATTATACCCGGAAGCGGGGATTATTTATCAGGACTACGATTCCTAGTACTCTTCTCCTAAAGTGTGGAACGTAGAACCGAGGTGACAAAGGACACAGTTTTTCATACTAATAACAGAATTACCAAAAGTCGTCCAACTCAGTTGTCCCATTTGAAAAACAAAATCCAGTTTCCGAGCCGCTGATGCTCCCGTTAGTGCAACCGAATGTCCTAACCTGAACTGTCAATTTTATCCTTACAAGGCAAAATGATGAGAAGCGCAGTGAAATGCTAATGAACAAAAAGAGAAATTCTACGAAATCTTTAAAGATATGAGTTTCGAAATTAGTTTCATGGATGCTTTGACTCTAATGTCCCATATTTGCTTCGATATCTTAATGCCTTAATCGAAACATAAAGGAAAACTTAGTGAGTGGCTAGAACCTTTGAACGACATTGATCGGCGTTCATACTAACAAGTTACCTGTAAGGACTTAGTGACTCCCGGCCGAGGCAGATTCCTTATTCCATGTAAATTTCTCGGAATGGATGAGTGCTTAGCCTTGGCCGATCTTGACGCGAGCATAAATCTCATGCCATTTTCCGTATAGAAAAAGCTTAACCTTCCAAACCTGACTTCGACATGCATGACACTAGAACTAGCGGACCGTTAGATTTCCCGACCAATCGGTATTGCTAAAGATGTCAACGTTAAAGTTGGTGTATTCCAGTTTCTAGCAGACTTCGTGGTCGTAGATTTTGAACCAGACCCTCGAGTACCTCTAATTCTCGAGAGGTGTTTCCTTAAGTCTGGTCGTGCTTTAATAGACGTGTACGAAGGTGAATTAACCCTTCGAGTAGACAATGAGGCCATTACTTACAATCTTGATCAAACTTCGAGATACTCGGCTAATTATAATGATATGATGGCGAACCGAATCGACGTTGTTGAATTAGCTTGTGAGGAGTATTCTCAGGAAGTTCTAGGATTTTTTGACGTGATCACAAGTGGCAATCCCACTCCCAGATATGACTCGCTAGTTTCAAATTCTTCTCCGACTCTCACTCCTTTCGGGGATAGTGATTTTCTCCTTCTAGAAGAAGCTGATGCTTTTCTTGCTCTAGCCGATGATCCAACTTCACCGAAAGTTGATGAATCCTATTATGACCCCGAGGGGGACATTATTATTCTCGAAGCACTCCTTAATAGTGACCCTTCACCACCTCCAAACCAAGGAAATTATTTGCCGGAAAATAGAAAGGAACTTAAAATTTGTGAAGCCAAAACTGCCAAATCTTCAATTGATGAATCTCCTGAGGTCGAACTTAAGGACTTACCGCCTCATCTCGAATATGCATTTTTGAGAGACAACAACAAGTTGCCAGTCATAATTGCTTAAGATTTGAGTGTCGATGAAAAGACCGCTCTCATAAAGGTTCTAAAGTCCCGAAAGCGAGCCATCGCTTGGAAACTCTCTGACATAAAGGGTATTAACTTGGAATTTTGTTCTCATAAAATTCTTATGGAAGAGGACTACAAACCAGCGGTCCAACATCAGAGAAGGGTTAATCCAAAGATCCACGATGTCATTAAGAAAGAGGTTGAAAAACTTCTTGACGCTGGATTAATCTACCCAATCTCGAATAGTCATTGGGTAAGCCCAGTGCACTGTGTGCCGAAGAAAGGAGGAATGACCATAGTTACCAATGATGAAAACGAATTAGTACCAACTAGACTTGTAACGGGATGGAGAGTTTGTATTGATTATTGTAAGTTAAACGAAGCCACCCGGAAAGACCACTTCCCTTTGCCGTTTATGGATCAAATGCTCGAGAGACTCGCAGGAAATGAATACTATTGTTTCCTCGATGGTTTCTCGGGTTACTTTCAAATACCAATCGATCCAAAAGATCAGGAAAAGACCACATTCACCTACCCATACGGAATGTTTGCTTACCGCCGCATGCCTTTCGGCTTATGCAATGCACCAGGCATATTCCAGAGGTGTATGATGGCTATCTTCCATGATATGATTGAAAAGATGATGGAAGTTTTCATGGACGACTTTTTAGTTTTCGGAAATTCTTTCTCTACGTGCCTTTCCAATTTAGAAAAGATGCTTAAACGGTGTGAAGACACTAATTTGGCTCTAAATTGTAAAAAGTTCATTTTTATGGTGAAAGTAGTATCGTTCTATAGGACATAAATTTCGAGAAAAGGTATAGAAGCGACAAGCCAAAATAGACGTCATTCTATTTACCTCACCCACTCAATGTAAGGGTATTAGAGTTTTTCGGACTGCAGCGTTTTTACCGTAGATTCATCCAAGGACTTTTCAAAAATTTTCTTGCCCATGACTATCTACCTTGAGAAAACACTTCTTTCATTTTATCCGGGAGGAATTGCATCAAGCTTTTCAGACCTAAGAAAGAAATATTAACCGAAGCTTCAATTATTGATTGCTGACTGGGACCAGCCCTTTGTGCTTAGTGCGATGTGAGTGAGATGCATAGGTGGGTTTGGGGCAACGAATTAAGAAATCACTTTAGGCCTATATGTTGGGAAATTGGATTTTAAAACGATTCTTAATAATGTTTGTATAACTGTTAAGTCTGGCAGTAATAGCTTGTTCTGGTTGTACTAAGTTAATACCTGGCAGTTAATAAGTTAAGGTCTCGGCAGTACTAAGTTAGTATGTTAGAGTGCTAGTATCTAGAGTTAGTATGGTCATATTAGTTAAGTTGTTCTTGTTAAGTCTGTTTATGTAACAGTTGAGTATTAGTTATCTTAGAGATTCTTAGGGATGATATCTTTTGGAAGGATATGTATTATCCTTTGACACAATTGTAAGCCCATTAGGGTTTCCTTGGTGTATAAAAGGAAACCACCTAAGTCACTAATTCTTATGGTACGTGATTGAAAAATATCAATTGTAAGCATTTATAGCTTAAACTAGCCAAATTAGTATTCTTGGTTCTTCTTAATTCTTTGTTAAAGATTCGCATTAAACTTGTATTATAGTCAGTGTCTCTCCCATTGTTGATTTGGATATATTCAAGTTAGATATCGTCTTAACAAAGGCTCGTCGATCCTCTACCAAAAAGTCAAATACTTGGTGATCCTAAGTCAGCTGTGCAAACTAGAAAACAAGTGCAGACAAATTCAGGCAGCTTTGCTTTCTCAGTCATATTCAAAAGCAGCAAAGAAACAATCACAAAGATCAACAGCATTGTTTGTTTGCCTGTTTTCTATCTCAGGTGGAACTAAAAGATGTGAAGCTACAAGATTCAGTTGGGTTCAAGGCCATGTAAGAAGAACTTTTCTACAGTTCAAGCTCACATACAAGTATGGGTTTTTGGAGATCTTCTCATGGATATGAAGGTGATTGGTACAAAGTGGGTCTACAGAAATAAAAGAGATGAAAGAGGTGTGGTTGTGAGGAATAAAGCAAGATTGGTGGCCCAAGGGTACACATAGGAAGAAGGTATTGACTATGATGAGGTTTTTTCTCAGTGGCTAGAATAGAAGTATCAGGTTGTTTTTAGGCTTTGCCTCATTTATGGGTGTTCATCAGTATACCAAATGGATGTTAAAAGTGCTTTTATGTATGGCACTATAGAAGAAAGAGGTTTATGTCTCAAACCTCCCTGTTCATCGTTGAATCTGATATCCTCAATGGTTTATAAGGTGGTCAAAGTTTGATGACTACATCATGCTCGAGAGCTGGTATGTATCTTATCACATTCCTAGAGAAGCATGGTTACAGAGAGCAAATTGACAAGACTTTATTCATAAAGGGGACAAAAAGGAATATCATGTCTGAGTTTCAATGTATTATGTTGATGATATTCATTTTTGGTTCTACCAACAGTCTTGGTGTGATGAGTTGAAGACTTGATGAAAAGACTGATTTCAGATGATTTACATGGGTGATAAACTTACATTTTTTTTAGTTCTCAAGTCAAACAGAAACAAGGGAGGAATTTAATATTCAGGACAAGTATGTAGCTGAGATATCATGGAAATTTGATCTTGTAAATGTAATAGCTGCAAATAACACCCTGGAGACCTAGGTGCCTCTAACAAAGGATGAGGAAGCTATTGATGTAATGTCACTTGTTAAGATCCATGATAGGTTCCTTATGTACTGTAACTGCTCTAGACCTGATTATTATTTATAAGAAGTATGTGTTTGTTCACGTTTTCAGTAACTCCAAAGTTTCTCATTCAATGGCTGTCAAGAAAATCTTCAAGTATCTTAAGGGCAAACCAACTGGGGACTTATGGTATACCTAGGAATCACCCTTTGATTGAAGCATTCTCTGATATGTTTATGGGTGGGTCCAACCTTTGACAGGATAATCCAAACAGTGGTGTCAATTTCTTGGACATAGATTATCCCATGGCATGTAAGAATCAGAATTAGTGGATACTTCAAAACTAAAGCTGAATATATAGCTACTGCAAATTGCTGGGGACATGTTATTGCTGGGTTCACAATTCATGCTGGACTATTGGTTGCTAATTTCTGAATTCCAAATCCACATTGATAATGAAAGCACAATCTGCATTTGAAGAACCCAGTATATCATTCCAAGACAAATCATCTCATCGAGGATACGTCCCCACTTATAAGGAGATCTGTTTGAGAAGACGTTATAGTGTGGAGAAAATTCCCCACAGACTTAAAATGTAGCTGACCTGTTGACCAACCCTTTTGATGGACCCCGGTTTAACTACTTGAGCAGTTGGTATGATAAACCCATAGTACATTTAAGGGGAGCGCTTAGTATGTATAGTTTGTTTATTTCTGGTAGCTAAGTGTATCTAATACTGTTAGTTAGTTTATAATAATACTGGTAGTTATGTATTTTAATACTGGTAGTTAATGCAGCATTAATTCGGAGTAGTTAGTTTTCCATTTATTATGTCTATACAATCTCTTGCAGTTGGTTTTCTTGTTTTAGGAGCTATTTTTTGCAGGCATCGCATGATGTGCCGATGAAAGGGAGGGTGTTTAGGTTTTAGCTTTGTAAATCTTCAGTAATACTTATTCTGGTTTAAAAAAGAGTTTTAATTCGGGTTGATTTCTTAAATTAATTCTGGTTGACCAATTATGTCTGGTAATGTAATTTTTAATACTGGTGGTTATTGTTAACTGTGGTTACGGGAAATTTGACTTTCTTTTGTTTTATCACGGTTTAAATGTTACCGTTAGAATTTTTAGGGCTATTGTCGATTCCTCAGAGAAGATTATATAGATAAAGTTTTGATTTCTCTTTCATAATTATCTTTTTATTGCTTATTCCTTTTCGCTAAGTAAAGTAAAAACTCTTCTTTATTGTTATCGATATAGTCAAGCGTCTGTTGTGGGCTACTAGCAATCTACAACCTCAATCGCATCAAAACCCAAGTACACATTATCCTCTCATTGTTTCGGTTGTCTCATGAACCAATTAAAATTATTGTGCAAACACAATCAAGGTGGGGGTTATGTTTGCGCATGCTGACGAAAGTGTCAGGATTTGTGAGATGTGGATTTTCTCTGAGGTTCCAACCTCAGGTGATGCCTGTAATTCTAATTCCCACTTATCATATGATTCACTCGTAAATAGTTTTGGCAGATGCTATACCAATACTATTGTGATGGACTTAGAATTAAATGCAACCATTGATCACCTTAGGGTACACAATCATGATTTTTTGGGGGGGTTATTAGAGATAAGTGTCAGAATTAGCAGTGCCACAGGGATACAATGTTGCAAATGATGAAATTTTTGAGGGGATGGGCTAATGGGGTATCCTACTGATCGGAACCTTCAAAGTTTTTGGAAAAGTTTTTTCACACCCTAATGGAGATATTTAGTCCACCATCTTTCTGCACTGTATAAGCTCTAAAAGTGGTGGATGGGATCAATTCGGTAGCAATATTGCTACTGCTTTGATTTGTCTATCCACTGATAGAGTTTATAATTTTTCAAAATTATTTAAGATGGTTGGCTGGCCTAATTTGAAAACAGAAAGCTGATGTTTCTGATGTATCCTCGTTTTTGCATAATGATTTTGAAATATTCAAGAGAAAAACATACACTTTATTGGCTTTGAAACTGACCAAAAGATTTTTATGTATGAAAAGGGTTTTTCGGGGCACCAAGACCATTATTGCCTGCTATGTTAACTTGTTGCTACTAATACCCAATGCAGGTCCCCCCCCCCCCCCCCCCCCCCCCCTGAAGAACATCATGATGTGCCTCAATTTCAACATATCATCCACACCTCAGTCCATTAACATCACCTCCATGTACTATCGCACCAATATCCCTGCATCCATACCTACACCTACACCTATACTTGATATTGAACCTGAACCATTTGAGCACACCTTTGAGGAGCCATCTCCTGTCCACCAACACTTCTCACCCCCACAAGAACAGGCCCAAGGACAAATGACTGTGGATGATTTACTTCAAGTAGTTCCTCAGTTGATATCAAGAATTGACAGCCTGGAAACGGATCTCAAACAAACCAAGCTGACAATGGGGAATGCTATTGTGAAGTTAGTCAAGAAAGTGAAGAAGCTGGAAGGATTTTTGAAAAGGAGAAATGTGGTTTTATCAGACTCTGAAGAGGAAGAACCTGAGGCTCAGGGGAGGAAAAGTCAAGATGATCCTCTAGTTTCTTTGGTACAAGGGCTGGTTACTCCTTCTATGACTACTGTAAATGCTTCAGGGGAGGAACAAGTGGAATACATAAGCCCTAATACACTTGAAGCATCCAAAACTCTCTCCAGGGTTGCCTCTTTAAAGTCAAAGTCCATAGATAAGGGAAGGAGATATAAGAGAAGGAAAGAGACTAAGGGAAAGAAGGTTGTCACAAGCTTGGATTTTCAAGAAGAAGTTGATACTGGTGCTAAAGGAGTTAATACTGCTAAAGGAGTTAATACTGCTCAAAGAAGTCAAAGGAACAGATTCTACAGGAGGAAGCTAGCCTTGCTGAAGCAATCAGATTGGATACCTTACAGAAAGATGAAGTGGCTAAACAAGTACATTTGGATTCTCTCCTAGCACAAAGAAT
>BQNB010165739.1:0-14187 GCA_026074375.1 Tanacetum coccineum | reverse complement strand
TAACCAAAATTTACATTTTGAAAACTTCGCATACAACTTCTCCTTCTGTAGTAATTCCAGAATAATTCTTAAGTGCTTTTTATGCTCCTCCTTGTTCTTGGAATAAATAAGGATGTTGTCAATAAACACAATCACAAATTTGTCGAGAAACGGCTTACATACCAATTCATCAAATCCATAAATATTGCGGGTGCATTTGTCAATCCAAACGGCATTACTTAAAATTCATAGTGGCCATAACGAGTCCTGAATGCCGTGATTAGAATATCCTTTTCCCAAACACAAAGCTGGTGATAACCGGATCGCAAATCAATCTTTGAGTACACACTCGAGCCTTGAAGTTGAGATCATTGTTTATCTATTTACAAAACTATGGGTTTTTGAATATATTACTTGTTTTAATTTGGACACAAGTGCTTGAAGGGTATGCTTGACCCGATTATGAGTTTATCTGCATGAGTACCTATTGCAAAAAGGCCCCGAATTTCATGCACTGTTAATTACCTATGATGGGTGAGCGCTAGTACATTAAGTAGATCTATTGGGATGTGACTGTCCTGTCTGTGGTTGTGACATCCAGGGCGCGATCACCCCTAAAGGACATTTTGTATTGAGAATTTCTTAAGGTATATTGCAATATTACCTTGTTGAGGGGAAAATTATATGCATATTTTATATGCTTGGTTAACGTTTCAGTGGCATGAGCTTAATGCGATAATATATTAATTCATTTACTTGACATTGCATTCGTTGCACTGTCGCTGGCTGATCTTAAACCTTGTGGTCCATTACTAAACATTACTTGATTTATTAATCCCTACTTGAATTTCGAAAATAGTTCTTTGAAATGTTGTAGCGCTGCTTTTCTTACTGAAATATTTACTTGAATGATTTCAATACTGTTTTTACTTAAACCTATGAATTCACCAACATTATTGTTGACATTTTTGCATGTATTTTCTCAGGCTATTATATTGCTAGCTGGGCATTGGGAGCACTCGAGTCGCGCGGATATCAAAACTTTAAAGAGTTGGTTTTTCTTCACATTCGACGACCATTTATTATTAAAATATACAAAGGTGTCATGTTTAAACTCTTGTAACTTTTGTTAAAAAGGAATTATTAGGACCTAAATTTACTCTGATATTTATTAAATCGAATGTGACATTTTATTAAACCTCTCTTTTGAGGTCATTTTCTATAACTTATGTGTACAAACTATGAAGTAGCACCCCAAAGTGGTATTCCACTGTGTTGTGATTTTATAAAGGTGTTACATATTTTCTTAATTTTACTAATAAATATAGTTCACAATATCACAAAACTCATACAATCGATACATAAAAAATGATAACAGAATAAAATTAAAACCAAATCAAAGTTCTAACTCATAATGAACACTAATTGATTTTAAAAAGAAAAAAACGAACAATATCTAGATCTAAATCGGTTATAAAACTTACTTTTATCTCTGATTTGATCAATTGTGATGCGAGAATCAAGTGAATCAATAATAATTTGTGTTTATCGTGTTGATTGAAAGGGCTAGAACACTGAAACGTATTTTTAGAGAAAAGAAAAAGGAAAAATGAGATGGAATAGACATTTTATATGATTTAGGTGAAAGTTCCATACATGCCCCCTAAGAAATAAAAGAAGTGACAAAAATCCCCCTGGACTGTGGCAAGAAAAAAAGGGGAGGGTAACTTGATCCAACGGTTGTGGATGAGTTTTCTAGGTTTTCTACCGAGATTAGGTTTTCTCATGATCATATATATATATATATATATATATATGATCAGGATAGAAGATTTCCCTAGATATAATCATGTAATTGATCGAAGACTGAGTGTTAGAGGATTGAAAACAAGCACGATAGTCTTCACGATCATAGGAATCCTTTGAGCAAAAACAAAAACCTACGAAACACAACATGGAGAGAAACACTCTCCTACACTTATTCTAATACTACATCACACTTATTCAAAATAAAAATAAAAATAGATAGATAACACGGGTTGCCTCTCGAGAAGCGCTTGTTTATTAACGAGTCACTAGCTTGACTCGCCCAAAATTAAATTTTCATTAAAGTCTAAAGGGCAAGACCATTCAATCTTCGGTGGAACTTCTTTTAAAATTTCGAGTCGACGTCAATAACGATTATTCCAGGATCAAATACTTTATTTTTGTCTCCCGAATCGAATAAATATAATGAGTGAATTTTAGAGGCCAAAACCGTATGATAAAGAGAATAATATTCTCGGTACAAGTATGTCAAAAACATAATGAGATCCAGAAATGCCATAATGAAATTGTGAGAAGGTAAGGATTGGGTTTGGCATGGTTAAATCAAAATTTAACTTTTCCTACGAAGATGGGATTTGTGCGGAACTTTATGGGCTATGAATTTGCACCTTTTCCATTATAGTCTCCATTTCGGACTCATCACTCTCCTCATTCTGAATATCAAAGATAGGATTGTTTGAATTTAAAGTAAATTCAGAATCCAAATTAAACAAAGGATTTGGTATAGTCATATCAAATGTTTTTGAAATCGGATCAAGATAATTAAAGGGTTTCTCGGATAGCCTTGGGATTGGAACATGGTCATCATTTAATAGTTTTTCAAGAAAAAGAGTATCTCCCTCCGAATCATATATTCCATTATCAATTTCAGGTGGTATCTGTCACACCCCGACAATGGTGGAAACTCGGGAGCGCAACATAATGATCAATCATAACATAACACAAGATACAATATAGATAAAACTACAATGCATAAACTTCAAGTGTTATGAAGATCATCAACCTCGAACAACCTCGAGTGATGTCCCAAATCACAATCAAAATCCATAATCTCTTACAAATTCCAATAGCCCACACAGGGGTCCAAATCCAAACTTAAACCAAAATATCTAAATACCAAAATCAAACAAACAAGCAAGCAAGACTTCATATGAAAAATCCACACAAGATTCTTCTAAGCCTGCTATCACATATCACCAAATTATTCCTCTTTCACTTCACCTAAAAATGATACTCAAAAACGTCAACAATAATGTTGATGAGCTTGTAGGTTTGACCTTAAACCCAAACGTTATGCCAATATTTCAACCAATGGACAATAGAGCAATATGACAGTGAATATATATGCAAACAATCCAATAAATCAATCACCATATGTCACTTACGCACCTAAAGGGCCTACCAGCTGGAGCACTAGATTAGGGCAGGACCTCACACATACTAGGGTAGGCGTACCCAACCTCTCTAATAATCACATAAACACTGGGATAGGCGTACCCTCTGATCCAAACAATCATTCAACACATAATATTCACATAGCAGTCATAAGCGCGTATCTTGTCCCAAAAACAAAACCACATTTCGCACAGTTCAATTTAAAAACATTTCAAAACACATTTGAGTATCATTTTCCCCCAACAGAAAAACATTAAAAGTGGGGCTAGGAGAACTCACCTTAAGCAAGTCTTTTAGCAACTAAATCTCAATTACACAAACAAATGCAACGACGTCCGCACACGACCTAGTCTTGTTAATGTCCCATTTTAAATCATTCATTTTCAAAACAGTCTTCACATTTGATGCATAGAGTTTAGACGCGTTGTACAATTACCCGAAACAACTTAGTGGTGTGATGGTTGACGACATATCCCAACAATCATATCAAACCCATTGCTCAACAATACATATTTATACTATTTAAGAAAATAGATAAGTAATATAAGTAAATATTTATAATAAATAATTATAAATATATCTCGGTAAGTCCATTCGGTGACCTTAGTTACCTTATAAATAATCATACTTTGGTTGAAAATGAAGCGTTTACTCATAATAAACATATTAAAGAAGTTTCGAGAAAAATTATATTTTTCGTCTATTACTAAATTTATTAAGTAAATAAAATAATAAAATAATATTTTATTATTTAAAAAAAAATAAAAATCATGTTTTTAAGTAAAATTTCTAAGTATAAACTTTTTACGAAATTTCGACATGATCCTTACGTTTATACAACGTTTTCCAAGGTTCCAAACCTTAATTCAAAACATTTTTTACAAATTCGACACTTTTCGACAAAAATTCCAAGATCTAAATCTTTAACGTTTATTAAAACATTTTTCTTTAAATAACGTTCAATATCACTTTGTAAATACATTTCGCTTTCAAAAAGTCCGTCAAAACTCTTAAAACGACCAAATATCGCTTATTGGGCTTTAAGGTCTAATAAGGGTCCATTATACTTTTTACATATCCATAATACGTTTTAAGCCCAAAAACCAAGGCCCAACAACATACATAAGCTCATACTTATAAGTAGAAAATAATCTGGACCACAATAAGCCCTCTTATTAAGCCACGACTTAAATGGGCTTATTGGCCGTGAGCCCATAAGATCCATAATACATATATTAAGCTTAACAATAAGCTAATAAGCTACGTATCGCATTTGGTTACAACCATAAGCCTCAAAAATAGTTTACGAACAAACACCATAGCACGAAAATAATCAACATCACCTCCCTTGTGACTTTGACAAAAGACATGGCATTTAAGCCCAAAATAAGCCACGAAATGGCTTAAAAATAAGCCTGAATTAAGCTATACAAGCTATTATAAAAAATAAGCTATCTAGCAACATATGTTATTCAACCAGCACGACCACAATATCAAAACTACAAAACCCTCTTTTTCCTTTTTATGTCCGACGAACCAAACACCCATTTTTATCCGTTTCGTTTCCAAAATTGATTTTCACAACGATCAAGTTGTACAACTAACATCTATGCATCAATATAAACCCAAAAGGACAAACAAAATTTAAATTTGAAAAGTTACAAGAAAATCTTCAAAAATGTAGATTTCAACACGAACCGGACAACCCAAACGTTGTTTAAATGAATACCCGTATACTCGTATCAACCCGTAGTATCTCGTTCTTGATTAAAGTTGAAAATTTTATGGGTGTTTGTTGCTTGCTTAGGTCGGATGCATAGAGCACACACACACACTTGTGTGCGTTTTATTTTTTTGAAAATGAGAAAGGATTATGAGAAAAGGTTCTAGTGGAAAGCATATATGTGTACATCATTGGGACATATTAGCTAAAATTAAGCCTCCTTATCCCTTAAGCATCCCATCACCGGCTATAGTATCCAAAGGGGTCTCGGGTCTTTCTTTTCGTGTCGGGATCACTTAAAGCTCGTAAAACTCATCCGTAAAATACTCCCCAAAGCTACTTAGCATTTTTATTCACTTTAAAAATACTTTTCCAATAACTTAGAGTATTTACTTGACATATTTTCACTTGAAACCCCTCAAAACTCATTTGGACATTAACAAACGTGTCAGGACTTGTTTTTCGGCGTTTCTCAAAATTCACAAGTCAAACCACCCGGAATACAAATAACATAATAATACCTTCAAAAATGGATTATTAATCATAATAAACTATAAATTACCACAATTCTTAACAAAATCACCTACCGTCAACATGATACAATATCTGAATAAATTAACAAAAGTCAAATAGTCAAAGGACAAAAAATGAAATATTTAGAACACAAAAGGGGCAAAGGTTACATTCTACCCCCCTTAAAAGAATTTTGACCCCGAAATTCAACTATTATCAGCACTAATACTTAAGCTTCATCTGATCCTCACGTTCCCACGTGAATTCAGGTCTACGTTTCGAATTCCACCGAACCTTAACAATGGCAATTTTACTCTGCTTCAACTTCTTAAACTCTCTCTCCATCATTTCCACAGGCTCTTCCACAAAATTCAACTTAGCATCAACTTGGATCTTATCCAAAGGCACTTGCAGTGTTGGATCAGCCAAACACTTCTTAAGGTTCGACACGTGGAACGTGTCATGAACACCGTTCAACTCCTCAGGCAAATCTAATCGATAGGCCATGGGGCCTACTTTCTCAACAATGTCAAAAGGTCTAACAAGTCTAGGTGCTAATTTCCCTTTCTTCCTAAAGTGTACCACACCTTTCTAAGGCGACACTTTGAGCAAGATAAAATCACCCATACTAAACTCTTAAGGCTTCCTCCTCTTATCAGCATAACTTTTCTAATGATCACGCGTAGCCTTATGTCTATCCTTAATCTGCGAGATCTTCTTGGTAGTCTCTTGCACTAACTCAGGTCCTATCAACTAACCTTCTCCAACTTCAGCCCACATAATTGGCGAACGACATTTTCTACCATACAATGCCTCAAACGAAGCACATCTCACACTAGAATGATAAGTATTGTTATACAAAAACTCAACCAACAGAAGATGAACATCCTAACTTCCCCTGAAGTCTAGGACGCACGCTCTAATCATGTCTTCCAAAGTCTAAACAATATGCTCATTTTGACCATCGGTCTGAGGGTGGTAAGCCGTACTCATGTCTAAACGAGTTCCTAATGACTCTTGAATTGACTGCCAAAACCTTGATGTGAATCGACTATCATGATCCAATATGATCAAGATCAGCACACCATGTCTAGCAACTATCTCATTCAAATACAACCTATCCAACCTATCCATCTTATAATCCTCACACATAGGTATAAAATAAGCAGACTTGGTCAACCGGTCCATAATGACCTAGATTGTGTCATGCCCACTACTAGTCCTGGGCAATTTAATCACAAAATCCATAGCTATTCCTTCCTATTTCCATTCAGGAATCTCAGGTTGCTGGAGCAAGCTAGATGGCCTTTAATGCTCAGCCTTAACCTTCAAACAAGTCAAACACTTACTAACATACACAACTATGTCCTTCTTCATTACAAGCCACCAATACCTATCTCTAAGGTTATAATATATCTTATCAGCTTCTGTGTGTACAGAGTACTTCGACCTATGTGCTTCGTCCATTATCATGGTTCTCACATCACCCTTCAAAGGCACCTATATTCTATCCAGGTAGTACAATGCTCCATCACTCATAAGTTCAATCATCTCATCCAAACATTTCTGCAATCATGCAGACTCATCCATAACCTCCTTCTGAACTGCCAGTATCCTATCCTTAATACTCAACTGAAGGGTCATATTCATAGCTCTAACTCTCGTAGGCTTTACTTTTTCCTTTCTACTTAGGGCGTCAGCCACCATATTCGCCTTAGTTGGATGGTAGCGAATCTTATAGTCATAATCACTAAACAACTCTATGTAGCGACGTTGTCACATATTCAACTCTTTCTGACTAAAGATATGTTGAAGACTCTTATGGTCCGTATAGATGACACTCTTTATCCCATACAGATAATGTCTCCAGATCTTAAGTGCAAACACAACCGCATCCAATTCCAAATCATGGGTGGTATAATTATTCTCATGAATTTTCAACTACCTAGACGCGTAGGCTATCACCTTGCCTCTTTGCATTAACATACATCCTAGTCCTATCCCGGAAGCATCACAATATACCATAAAGTCTTCCGGTCCATTAGGGAGAGCTAGAACAGGCACATTATACAACTTATCCTTCAAAGTTTGAAATGCCAATTCATGTTCCTCATCCCAATCGAAAGTCTTACACTTCTGAGTCAAGATATTAAGAGACTTAGCTATCTTAGAAAAGTTATCAATGAACCTACGGTAATATCTAGCCAATCCTAAGAATGAACGAACCTCAGATGGAGTTCTAGGGGCTTTCTAATTTTTAACAACTTTATTCTTACTAGGGTCTACATAAATCCCATTACCATTTATCACATGCCCAAGAAACTGTACTTCTCTTAGCCAGAATTCACACTTATAAAACTTAGCATACAGTTTCTCCTTCTTGTGCAGTTCTAAGACTAACCTTAAGTGTTCTACATGCTCCTCTTGAGTCTTAGAGTATATTAAGATATCGTCTATAAACACTATCATAAACTTATCAAGATAAGACCTACAAACTCTATTCATCAAGTCCATGAATATCGCTGGTGCGTTAGTCAGACCAAAGGGAAATACTATGAACTCAAAATATCCATAACGAGTTCTAAACGAAGTATTTGGAATGTCTTCCTCATGCACTCTCAACTATTGGTATCCAGACCTAAGATCTATCTTTGAGAAAAACTGCAACCCTTGCAGTTGTTCAAATAAATCATTAATCCTAAGAAGCGGGTAACGATTCTTAACAGTCAACTTGTTCAATTCTCTATAGTCAATACATATTCAAAAAGAACCATCCTTCTTCTTTACAAAAAATGCCGGTGTTCCCTAAGGTGATAAGCTTGGTCGAATGAAACCTTTATCTTAGAGTTCCTTGAGTTGTCCCGACAACTCCTCCAATTTAGAAGGTGGCAACCGATAAGGAGACTTTACAACTAGCATTGCTCCAGGGATTAACTCAATTCGGAACTCAATTTCCTGAACAGGCGGCAATCCAGATAGGTCATCCGGGAATACCTCAGGAAAATCTCTTACTACCACTATCTCCTGTTGTTCCTTTTCTTTAGCCTTAGCACTCTTTAACTGCCTTATATTTTCTTCTGGTTTCTCTCCTAATATTGTAAGCACCTTGCTATCTAGTAGTGGTATCGTTACTACTTTCTCATGACAAATTATTTTAGCCTTATGATTAGACAACCAATCCATACCTGTAATCACATCAAAACTCCCATGCCCAAACGGTATCAAATTGATCTCAAAGACATGACCCTCGATTTCTAGTTTACAACCCTTAATAACCTTATCAATCTCTACTAGCTGCTCGTTAGCTATTTCAATCTTATATCTGAAACCTAATTCACTAGGCTCTATGCCTAACAAAGGTATAAAAGTAGTGGAAACAAAACTATAGTCGGCACCAGAGTCAAATAAGGTAGTGGAAAAATGATCGTTTAAGGTAAACATACCCATCACAATGTTTGGATCCTGGCGAGCTTCCTCTGCTCCCAACATTAATGCCCTACCCCTATCTTGGTTCCCTTGGTTTCCATGACCCTGACCCTCGTTATTAGCAACAACTTGGTTTGGATGATTTCCTCCCAGTCCTTGTGCCCAATTTAATCTAGGACAAGCTGACTTGACATGGTCGGTACTACCACACTCATAATATGCCCTAACAGTTGGGTTTCTAGCATTAACAGGATTCACATTCCTAGGTACGCCTCTACAATCCTTTGCCAAATGACCCGGGCGATTATAGTTAAAGCATGTGCGACAAGGCCCTTTGGGTGCATGGTAAGAATTCCAGGTGGTACACTTGGGCCAAACACCTGTATTCTCTCTTCCTATAGGGTTTGCGGTAGAAGCAAAAGCATTTCCAGTCCTAGTCCTTTTATTATCATCCCTACCATTCTTATCCTTGCTAGGTTCCCCTACATTTCCTCTCTTCTCAACCTTCTTAATTGATCCATTTCTAACAGCCTCATCGGCCAGTGTACCAGAAATCTGCACAGCCTTCTGTATAGTTTTGGCTTTGTTGCTGCCACCATCCCACTGATCTGTGGAGCAAGGCCATACACGTACCGCTCAATCTTCCTACTTTCTGAAGTTACTAAGTGAGGAACAAACCTCGCTAACTCATGAAACCTATCAGTATACGCAGCATGGCCAGCCCTAACCATGGCGTGATTCCACAACTCAGTTTCTAACTTTTGCATCTCATGACTAGGACAAAACTCTTCTATCATCATATACTTAAAGCCTTACCTATAAATGAACCAGCAGTGTATTTTAGTTTTTGGTCAATACTACAACCACTCATATCTAGTACGTTCTCCATTTTCTCAATCCATCGACTAAGAACTACAACACCTCCTTTACCATCATATTCCTTAGGGTTACAAGGTAAGAATTTCTTATATGAACAACCTACCCGGTTGCCATTCACTAACACATTCCCAACGTTCTCCTGAACATTCTCATTAACCACATTACCATTTTGATTTTCAACATTTCCTTGGTTATCAACCTGAGCTAGCATGGCAGGTAAGAAGTTTTGCAATTGCTGGGCAATGATCTTCGAGAAGTCAGATGCTCTCCCATTGACTCCCTCTACATTCTCATTGACTCCTTCTACACCCCCATTAGCTCCCATTCCTTGGTCATCCCCCTGGCCATTCAATTCATTAACATGCTCATCACTACCTTCCCTAGGTCTTCTACCCCTTCCACCACCCCTACCAACATCGTTCACCCATTCCCCCTCTTTGTGATTTGGTAACAGGCCGGCCAGCACTTTGGGTCCTCATCCTTGGCGGCATTATCTATACGAGGGAGAACAGGGGCAACATTAGGCATGTGGGAACACTATCATATATATAGAATATCTTACTATATATATAACTATACACATAATACCACCTTATGGTGTCAACATCGATTTGTGTGAACAACATTACTAAATACGAGTGAGTTATGATACGCTTATGTGAGCCTTAATTTTATATAAGTCAAACAAGAATGTTATCGGTCTTATTAGTCATAATTAGTCTTGTTAAGTAATAGGCTAGTCGGGTTAAATGGGCTTAGAATAATGTCCATGTAAATGGCTCAAAGCCCATGAGAAGCCAAGCCCGGCCCATAGAAAGCCCATGTACCTTAAGTGAAGGCATATGGTATAAAAGGACCCTCTCCACACATGGAGAGGGTATTGGTTGCATTTGTTTCATTTGTAACTCACCACTTCTCTCTCTAATCTAATCTTTCTCTTTTGTTTCTCGCTGACTTTCTCTCTTCTCTGATTCCACATATTAAGGCAGTTCCTATACTTCCTCTACCTATCTTCTCATAATCCCGAACCATCTCATCTCGTTCGTCTACTCTCATTCATAATCTGTCATTCTCGGTTCTCTCTCACTCCAATTTTCTCTCTCTATCTTCTTCTTCTCATACATTCTCAACTCTCATGATTCTCCCTTTTCTCTCATTTCTCGTCTCTTCTCCGTCTCCCCTCATTCTCCACATTCACGAATGAGATAGTCAGCCTCCCCAGAGAGAAATTCTCTACCAAATATTATTCTCTCTCGCAATACTCTCCCGTCACTCTAATTCTCTTCCTCTCCAGTGCGACCGGACTCGATCTCACATTCTCATTTCAATCATTTCCTCCTCTCATAATCGATCTATCTCCTCTACTCAGCTTCTCTACTTTCTCAATCCTCTCCTCCTATTCTCTCCCTTTCTCCTTCTCAACGACTCTCTCTCAAATCTTCCCTCTTCTTTTCTCTCTCCACTCCTTGCTCTAAGTTTTCTCTATTTTCAGCATAAGTAAAGATTAGTGTTGTGTAATGGATTAAATTCGTGGGATAACATTTGGTATCACTCGCCACGGGTGGGTTAGTGTTTGTTGTATTTTTTTTGAGCTTATACGGCTTATTTTTAGCTTATTTTCATTTGGATTTTTTTTCTTATTTGGGCCTCACGATACTTTTGGGCTTATTCAAGTTTTTTGTGTGGTTTATTTTATAAAATCAAGAGTAGCTGATAAGTGCTTAATGATTACACATATCTTTTACCTACAAAAAACGAGCTTAAATGACCCAACCAGACAAAAACTGCCAAATATAATGTTTTTTTGCATTTGTATTGTGCAGGAAGTGGAATAAAACAAAAAGACAGAAAACCAAGCCAAAATGACAAAACTGAGCAAGGAATGAAAAGACTGTGCAAATTCAGGCCAAGTCCAAAAATGTCCAAAGTCCAAGTCAATACAGAAGAATCACAGTCTAACCGGAGCCGGAACTAGAAGAATACATTGAATGCAAATCTTAACCCATCTGATGGGCCGGGAAAGCCCAATAGTATATTTATTAAGACTGTGAAGACCAAATGGGCCCTCAATCATTACAACAAGCCCAGTTGTGTGCAATTGACAAAGACGTAAAGACTTTGAAGGCCCCATCCTAGCTCCAGTTACAGCCAATCTCTGCACATTGTACATCAACCCACTTCATAACCTTATTGGGCTTGAAAAAGCCCAATAACCAAACCTGTACCTTATTGGGCCTTAAAAAGCCCAATAACATAAGCCTAAGCCTTATTGGGCCCAGACACACTCAATTGGGCCCAATACAAGCCCAATAGCCCAAAACATCTTTTTTATAAAACTTTGTTTTATAATTAAAAATGAAAAAAATAAAGAAAAGGGGCCAAAAATGCCAAGTTTTAAAAGTTATTTTATAAAGAAAATAGAAAAATACAAACACAAGGGCCATTTTTGCAAATTCCCAAAACTCTTTTTATTTCTTTTTAGTTATAAACAGCAGGGACCAAATTTGCAATTTGCCAAAACTCCTTTTTTCTTTTAGTTATAAACCACAAGGGCCAAAACTGTCACTTTCTAAACTATGTTATAACTAAAAAAAGGGCTGAAAAAGAAATGAAAAGAGAGAGAGAGTTGGGGGGGCATTTGTGCCTCTTCTCCAAACTTCCCTTTTAAACCCTGCAACCCACCCCGTACCTCTCCCCCCTTGGCGCCAAAACCATACCAGCTTTCCCCATGGTTTTTGGCCAAAACCACTATCCCTAGTACACTTTACAGCTCACCCCTCACCTCTTCCCACCTTACCCTGCCCCATTTACTCTTCCCACTTGGAAATCACTCAACCCCGAAGCACCCTTTTAATGGTGAGATGAAGACAAGACAAAACCAAGGGCTAGGATTGAGTGTGAGGCTTCCTACTCTCACAACAAACACAGCCCAAGACAAAGAGAGGGCAAAGGACTGCTATAAAAGAGCCAAGACCAAGCCGAAGTTCACACACCATTTTTATGTTTTTTTAGCTTAACTTTAAATTCCAAGTCTTTCCTTTAATTGTTTAAGTATAACTCAGTTGTTTTTTTTAAGCTAATATTGTAATACTTTTCAGTTTAATAAAAGTTAAGAAGTTTGTGAAAATCACCATTGTCGAAATTTAAAGTTTAATGTTAGTTGTTTAATTCTGTTTAAGTTGTTTAAACATATGTTTAAAGTTATTAAAACTTATTTGTGATCCCTTTCTCAGCTTAATAACCTATAAAAAACAGTTAAAAAACCTTCTTTATAAATTAAAGGGGTGTTTGGTTTAGACCCAAAATGGGTGATAATGGGTTTTGCATGGGTCAAATGCACTCAGCCAACTTTGGCTGAGTGTGTAGGGTTAATTAAGCCATTTAAATTACCACCTTTAGTTTTAAAATAAGTTTTTAAGTCCTTTGTGGTTTCTGTCAAAATTTGAATAAGTAAAAATGAGCTTAAAGTGCTCAAGCTGCTTAAGCAGCTTAAGCACCTATTTGTGTGCTTGTTGTGGTTGTTTCTAGCCAGTTTACTCAACACCATTGTTCTGTCCCTTTGGCTTGACCAAGTATAAGTCAAAGTTGGCTTTGCAATCTTTTTAAGAACCCTCAAGTTTAAGCCCATTTATCAGCAGCTTTTTCTTAACCTTAGAAACCCAAGTTTTGAAAATAAGCTCATTTGCCTCCCCTCTTTATCTGTTTGTGCTTTGTTGTGGCTAAAAAGTTCATTTGTGCTTATTTCATAAGCCCAAAATAAGCCTTAAGCTCACTGCCATATTTACCCTGGTGCTGAGCACCATTTTCAGCCACTCTTATTTTGCTAACTTTGTATTAAGCCCCTAGTTCTTTTAGCTTTTCTTTATAGCTTATCACTAGTCCTTTAAAATCCCAAAATCTCATAGCTTATTTCCCCTTAATGCTTAGCTTAATAATAGCTTAAAGTTGCCATTTTTCTGTCTTTTATAAACTGTTTAGCATAGCTTAATATTAGTTCAGCTTATTTTAGGACTTATTAGAATGCCATAGCTTATATTTAGGATTCCCCTTTGCTTATTATCTGTTTCCTATTAGTTATAGCTTATTTTGTCAGCTTAAACCTCAAAAAGAAAAGAAAATAAGCCCATAAGCTTTTAAGCATTCTGTCCTAAAGAGCTTAATTTTCTGGCTTATTCCCTAGGATTTAGACAAAGTGCTTATTACAAAAAATGTTCCTCTTAAGCCCCTGAATAAGTTTGCTTTTTTAGGTTTTGGCTAATAAGCACTTTGGACCCATATTGTTAATCGGGGTCCACTTCAGGGACCATTTGTGTAATTTTGTCTTTTCTTGTTAACATTGTTAGTCCCTGTGGTTAGTTAGCCTGTTACCCCGTTTGTCCTTGTTCCCTTTTCACTGTTAGTCCCTAAAGTAAACAGCAGTTAGTTTATTTAATTTAAATAATTAA
>BQNB010165738.1:0-12593 GCA_026074375.1 Tanacetum coccineum | reverse complement strand
GCATATATTCTCTATGGTGTTATATGGATGCCACCAAAGGAATTTAAAAAATAATAATAAATAAATCTTTATTATAATATGTATGTATTCTTTTATATATATATATATATATATATATATATATAGTTGCATGGCTCGCCCGGTGGGCGGGCTTGTTTTGTGAATATTGTTTACAAAAAATTAAAATAAAGATAAATCAATAAAACTATAACACCAATGTAGACAAACGAAGAAATTACATTTGATACTGAAAGAATTCTTAGTACTTGAAACTCAACCACATAACATAATAAGACATCAGAATAGCCAAAGTGAGCACCCCCATCAAAATTGGCCGAGTTTAGCACTTGCAAAATTTTATTAGATCTAACACCCACTCGAACTCATTTTAAATAGTGCTTATTTTTATTTTTCTATTATATATCAACATTATTGTGATGTAACATGAATCAAGGATCTTAAGTTAACCTCAATTCGAGTATTTGTAGATGTAAATCACTACTTGTTCGATAAATGGGCCTTTTGTTGGTCACGTCCTCATCATTATGTAGATTTTATGAACGAAATGTATCACAACAGAGCAACTCTATTTCCATTTCCATTTCTCCATTTCAATGGTGACAATTTTCTCTTGTGCTCTTTAAAAACATGGCTGCGGTTACTATGATCGTACATGCTTTCCCTCTTGAAAGAAATGCGGCTTAAGGGAAATCACTCAAAATGTAAGCCGATCAAACAACGATTTCACCCCCCCCCCCCGCCCACGTCATCTATGGACTTCCTTGATGGACGGGCTAGCTTCATAGAATTTAATTCATACGCTAATAGGCGCTCATGAAAACAATATAGAGAATACCAACATATGAATAACTGAATTGAATTAAACTCAAATAAGAATTGTTATATGAAAGTTTGTAAGAAATTTTTACAAAAATAAAAAAACATTGTACACTTGAAAGCCTGAGGAATCACAACTTAGTTGTAAAACCACTTTTGTATGAATTTTGTTTAGTTTTCATCTTTGTTGTAGTGCAGAAACATCGATCCTTTCTTGCTATTCACTCTTGATTTTAGCCACATATACCTTATTTATTGTTCACTATAAACAAAGTTTAAAAAAAGTTAAAATAAAAAATAAGCTAAAAAAGATACAGAAACTATCTTTAATACATGGATCATGTTATATGCATCTGGTATATCCTTGTTACTTGCAACATTACTATGTGGTTCCTATTTATCATTTTCTTCATAGAAAAGTAAAACCAACTTTATAAACTCTTGGCGAAATATCTAGCATTCAAAAATATGAAATCACTAATTTAGAAAAAGTATCTTAAGAGTTTATTAAATTAAATTTCAATTCTGGTTTACAATAATAAAAACAACAAATGTAAAAACCGTTAAACGGGTATGACCAAAAGATTTGCTCCATGCACAACTTCACCTACATATCTAGTTGTATTCCCTATCTGGAACATACAAACAAACTTTAAAAAGCAAGCATGGCAATATCTAAAAGAGGCGACAATAATAAAAGACAATTTCATGATATTAACATCTAACAAAATATCAAAGTTGACGGTTTTAAAGGGAGAGTGACGACCATTCAACATTCAAGTTGTTGCAGACTGTAGGGGTTTTTCCTCCCCTGTATTTAGTAGTTTCAGGTAGCCTTTTTACTTATAAATAATAGCATTCAGAATCCTCATCCATCTATCATTCTTCCCATAAAACATAACATTCATTCCTCCATGTCAGTGCCACTTATAAAATACAAAAATCATCCTCTCATTACAAATCCCAAATCTAGAAATAGATTTGATTTTAAAAGCTAAAGTTACCTCTGTTTCATCTATTCATTACTTGAACAAAATGTGAACTATGAAATTATACACAATAAAATCTAGAAATCCGACTCTTGTCGTTTCTGTTGGTTAAATATGATCAGGTGACGTATATTATATGCATCCTTGGAACTAACAACATGAGAAACACCTTCATTTTCTAACATGACTTCGATAACATAATGAAATTGAGGCATAATAAAGCGAAAATTTGTAAATTTTTTGGATGAAAGAAAAAGAAGACAATAGAGTATAAGCAAATACGGGAGATGAGTAGAAGTTATGTGACTGGTGTGAATATACAAAGAGGCAGTTTTATATGAGAAGTGGTGTGGCAAAAAGAATGATTCTTAAGAGGATTTAAAGGCGATGATTTAACTTTTTTTTTCATGCCATGGTCATGGCAAACCACATGGAGATATCCATACATTATAACTCCAATGCATAGTTGAATGTCTTGATGGTATTTGGTATAATATAATATCTAATCTCATCCACCCATTGTAATGCTTTTCACAAAACATAGCCCATATACAATTGTGTTCCGTGAGTGGTGACGGTTTGATTGATAGATCGGCATGATCAGTATTCGTAAGTTGCCTACTTAGTTTTGTGAGGATTGTGATTAGCCTTTCGTAGAGCTTTCAATGTTGTAGCTTATAAGGTCTCACCAGTTCCAGAGTACCATTTTTGCTTTCATTGGTTTTGTAGATGTCGAGTAAGGTCAAATGATTTGATTCAGGCACAAAAAACTTTGCATGTGTAGCATCACTTTCTTTTGCCGGTCGTATGGTCTAAAGAATACAGACAACACGTATACAATCGTCAAAACTTCTTTTACACAATTAAAATCTTCACCCATTAACAGATACCATATAATCTTTTTTGAAATGAGCTTAAACCAACACCTCTAACCTGCTTAAGAGCTTTCCATGATACAATAAGCAATTAAGCAGTTGAAATTATCTTATCCAAGCACTCCCTAATTATTGTAGTTACTGTAATAATGCAGGTTTTATCTATTTTTTAGCTAATATAAACATTTCAAGTTTTCAACCCTGTTCAAATTAGTAGAGGGCTATTATCATACATGTAGTACCATTATTAGCTTTAGTGATGGAAAATACATTAAGGAATAAGCAGGGGACTCTGTGATCGAATTTTAATTGATTTTCTCATCCTCAAAATTTGTGATAACATACATTCGTTTACTTATTCCAACAAATTGTGTCATTTGCTAATTCCTAACATACATGTTCATATTGAGTTGATCTATCATCTATGCCATGCATAATATAGTTTATCATGGTAAACAATACCTTAGCGACTTACTGTGTCGTTAATTATTTCACTACTTCTGAGCCCCCCAAAGATATATACACATCATTCACATAAAGAGATTAAAATAAGGTAATAAGTAGACATCATATCAATTAGATTAAAAGATCAAAGCATGTAGTGCAATTAGTAATTTACAATCTCAGATTTGCTAGTGACTCGCTCAATTTAACTACAGCTTCCAGTTGTCTGACAGTTTGGGTAAAGGATTTGATTTCCAGGTTTCATTATCCTGTTGCCTCATATCCTACATGAGAATTGATGTGAGCATTAAGGCATATAACAGTAAAAGGCTTGTAGATTCTCATTGAACATAATGTTTGGCCTTCAGTATAAATAAACTCAACATATTGTATAGTTATGTTGGTTATGGGAAATCTAACATGATCAAGGATCACCATACCTATCTAATTTTAACATAAGCCTCCTGCAACGATTTCACTGCATTTTTTGACAAGCGAGGTCGACTTATGGTCCGACAATACTGGATATACTGGATATGCCTGCATAGAAAGATTTCCTTTATACTTTAACTTTGTACCAATTTAACCTTGATAAAAAAATGACAGATTCATATTTTCAAATTGCAGATGTTTTTAACCAATTATCATCTTTTGTATCTCTAGGATTATTGGCAGCATCAGCAGATGCATGAACTTTAATTATATGATCGGCTATATTCTGCACATAGTAACCAAATGTTGCTCAGTAATAGGATGTTTTAAAGTTCAAAATACCAACTTTAATGTTGTTAATTACCTTGTCTTGGCTGAACATCCTAATATCTTTCACAATGAAGATCAGGTCAAATCTTCAAAATAATCGCTTGATGTGTATCCCCAAGCTGTTAATAACGTTTTAACCTAGAGTTTAGAAAAACAACAATTTAAAGACAATTATAATATTTTTTCCCTCTCAATGGTGCAACAGTCACGAAATTACCACCCCAAGTGTCCCTTAAGAGACATGAAAGTGGTAGACAGTAGTCTCGAACCTAGAATAGTAATGTAACCTATTACAATATTCCAAATGCATAAAACTGAGGATACCACATATACTGCTATATTGTTATACGATGCGCAGACATCACTCTGCTTTTCATACGAAATTGTATAATAAAAAAATAGATACTCATTATAATGCAAACATAAGATTAGCTTGGTTATCAAATATTAATTATTTTTTACTTAGCATTGGATGAGTTGCTACCAATTAGCACTACTTGTTGCGCTCTTTTATAAGATAACCACTTGCTGGGCCTTCCACTCAGGTTTGATCAACATTTACCAGTATTTTAAGAAACACACAAGTGGAATAATTAAATTTCTAAATATAGACCAACAAATAGAGCAGAAATGACTGAATAGTACATGAACTTGTATTAGAGTAACAGTGTTGCTTATTCGTCTATATACACCAAAACTGTTAAAATGACTGAATAGTGACAATAGTAAATTAGTAATAGTAGTCTTAAACCTCGATAATATCAACAGCGATCACTATAAGATAACTACTACAACGAACAAAAAGCTGTATTAGAACATTTTACATTTCAACTTCTCTTTTTTCCTACAAAATAGATGTACAATCTGCATTTATGTATGGAACAGTGTTAGGTTGCTATTATTAAATTGTATATCAGCATACGCGAGTATAGCTTCGTGATGCTTCATAGTGTACTTTTTGGCTATAAAACTAATGTACTGTGCCTCTATTTTTTAAACATTCACTAAAGGGCGGGCTCCAATTCATTGCCCACTGCAGAACTAAACCTCACAGGTAGACCTTCAAACATTAATAAAAGTCAGTTTCTGGATCAATTCGTAATTTTGCTGAAACAAATTTAAGACAACCATATCCCTCCAAACGCTAAGAAGTAACGTGTTGCTCAACGACACGATTCACGTTTAAAAATATAACCTCACACATGGACCTTCAAAGTTAACAAAATGTCCCTTTCTGAGAACATTTCTCTGACACCATATCCTGGCATTGCCGAACAAAGCCACACACGAAATAGCTCCAGTTATGTTTGTTGTGAAGAGTTTGGAGGGAAGCCCATTGACCAAATCCATGCTTTGGTTTTGCCAGCTTGTTCATGGTTTTTTTGAAGTTCAACATGAGCCAATCCATCTAGTGCCATGTGGTAAACCATCGGGATCTAACTAAGGTTTTCTATGGTTGCTGCCAGTAAACCAGGTAGCCATCACGTATTATTACGTTCGGTTTAGCAGGACCGTACCCTATCCAGCGAGTATTCTCGCAAAGTTATACCTAGTTATACTTACAACATTTATTTTTTCCCAACATCAATGCCGCACCCTCAGTCTACAATTTCCCGGTAAGATGGGAACTCCTTTAAGAGACACCAATGACATTCTTAATCCGAGACCCGGTGCCTTATATTATAACAATGTGTGAACTCACCCTAATTAGAGATACCAGCGCACCCGAACCCTGTAAAGCGTATGAAAATATTCATCACTGCACAGCCCTGTTGGGGGGAACACATCCAAACGACATGCTCACAGAGCTGACTCAAAAACATTTGTAAGAACCTTAAAGTGCCAATATGTTATATATATTAAATATTCCCGTAATAAAAAGTGTCCAACTGACCACCGCACTCCCGACCTCCAAAAGTTCAAACGACACCTGTGTGTCTGCTTTTTTCCTAATCGCTGATAGGAACCACCATCTAATCATAAAGACCACCATTTTTCCTCCTTATAGTGCCATTTGTAACATTGCTTTTGTTCTGGAATCATAATAATAGCCACTATCTCCAAACACTAAATCTCTATACTAATAAGGATTTTTCCCCTACAATACACTAATACAACACAGAAGCATTAGGTATACTTGAGAAGGACTTCCCAGTCATTACTGTACAAAGATAAGCCAGCATGGTGTCTGTGCCTTAGTGGGAACATTTACAAATAGATAAGATATAGGTCTAACTAATACCAATTGTGGAGATAGGTCCAATTGATATCCACCATTTGTGGACTTATGTTTGTTTTACTTCTTGATTTTGTCCCCTATTGCAAAATTGTGACTTTTGAATAATCCAAGAAGAGCTCCCCTGACTTCTAGTGCGAAACCCTTTCTAGCGCCTCGATCCCACAACAATTCCCGATTTACTAACCCAATACCATTCCTATGATATGCTAGCCAGGGCGAACCCCTCAGCACTCCCTGAAATGACACCACCATTCAATTCAGGAACATGACCAAGTACTGCGCATTCATTTAATTATTAACCAGCACCCCAGCAGAACAAAAGTGTCATAAACCAGTAAGGGTGAACAGATGTTGGTCTATACCGATACTACCTTAATCTTAGGAACAAATGTTGGTCCCTATTCCTACTACCCTATTGGCGGGCCCGCGGCTGTATCCATTTTGTCCAACAGCTGGCCAACATGCCTACCACAATACAACCCGACCCCGAGTTACAACATCCCATACCCTACGAGTAGAACGAACGTCATTGCGCCCACCCACCCACTTAATACCATCCCGGCATCCTCATAACCCAAGCCCATGCCCCGCCCCCCCCCTATCATACTAATGTACTCCCCTTCCTTCCCTGCCAGAATTCAAGACGATAAACCCCCCGCCTAATATCCAGCCCCACAAACCATCCTAATTTCCCCTGAAAACTAACACCCCATTACCAACCATAGAGTTCTGGATAAACACAACCAGACGCAATCCTGCTTCGACACCCCAGCTCCAGACCAACCAAGTTATTGCACCAATTTGATATAATAACCTCCTATTCACATATACTAAGACGAATCTACCCCATCCTCCCTATGGGCCTCTGTCAACTCGGTAATACCAATTACAAAATGCGCAATGTTCTTCCAATGCCACGAAACCCACACCGAGATTGTTAAGATTCTTTCATACCCCGACCCTAGTGAACTCGTTGAGCATTAAAGCTTGCCCTAAATTACCAGTTGAATCCATCGCGATCCCCGCGCCACCCAAAATCAACTCAACCCCATCGCAGAACTAAACCCCACCTACAAGCCAAGAATGCCCCCAATACTTTACGCTCTCTTACACACCAACACATGACCGGGCAATGAATTATTACTTAGCTGCAACGTGCCAGTGAACACTTGAATACATCGCGACTTGCTGCCCCGTCCATCTCAACCCCCCCCTTTAGGCATAAGCCCCCTCGTTTGACGCCCCAACCTCTGCTCTTAAAACAGCGATTTGCCCCCACAGCACCTGTGTGAGACGATCCCCTATCATCAGTTCTTTCCCTCTTGTTCAACACTCCTCCCGTTTTTTATGTTGAACCATATAAAAGTGCATCCACCTAAACTCTCACCCCACCATCCCCCTCCCCAAATACACATATGCTCCCTAGGTCGTCACATGTAAGCTCATATTGTACAACGTAAAAAATGTCCTCCTCGCGGATCAAACGCCATAATTACCCTCCGCCCCTAAGTCCAATACGAAAACCACCATGTAAGTCACTCTCAAACAGATCGCATATCACTTAAATACCGAATCGGGCATGCATTCCAACAGCTTTGACAAACCTGTCATAGAGAGGTTTCTCTGCAACATCCTTAGGGGATGAGTCAAAGATGCTAGGGGCAGAGAGATCAAACACCTCATCTGATCCAAAAGTGTCTCCAAATCCTAAACCAAATTTTGATCTAGAGGACATGGAACTATTGATCAGTTTGACCAGGTTTTTGGAAGACTCCTTCCATTTGTCAAATCTTGCATTAGACTCCTCAAGTTTAACCTTATCATTCAGTTTTTCAAGTTTAGCCTGTTCATTCAGTTTCTCAGTATATTTTAACATGTTTGTTGTGTTTTCTAAATTAGCAGTTAATATTCTAATTCTTTCTTCTAATGCTAGCTGATTACTTTGGTACCATCCCTTCTGTTGTTCTAAAGTTTGTAATGTACTTTTATATGCTTGAACCTGGATATAACACTCTTTGTATTGAACTTCCAAATTATCAAATTCCTTTTTAAGTTCTGCATATATATGTTCACAACCAAAAGAGCAAGTATGTACCTGAGAGGAGATACCCATAAGGGCAAATTCAGCAGCAGCATTAGAGACATCATCAGCAACATCCTCAGTAGCACTACCAGCAGCATCATCCTCAGCTCCAGCAATCATCCCATAAACTTGAGCAGCACCATTTTCCACATCTTCACCTTCATGATCTGACCAGTTTAACATTGAATCAACAGACAACAAGGCCTTTGGTTCTTCTGTCTTATCCAGCTCCTTAAGTTTGAATGAAGAGTACCTTGCTTTAGAATCCAACTGTTTTCCTGTACATTCCCTAGCAAAGTGACCCAACTCTGAGCATTTATAACATTTGACCTTCTTCTTGTCAAACCTTGCAGCATCCTTGTTATTAAATTTCATCTTTCTCCCAGCTTTCTTTTCAAATCTGTTAATTCTAACAGAGAGCATTGCCATTTGCCATTTGATGTCTAATTCCTCCAAATCCAATTTCCCAATTTGATCAAAATCTTCATAAGTGATCTGCTGTTGTGGATCACTTTCAGCAACAAAGGAATGGAGAACATTTTCCATCACATTGCTAGAAGCAGTATGACTTGATGAAGTAGAAGTAAAAGTGGTTGAATGGGATTGATCAGGATATGACATCTTTGAATTTGTGCTAGCAGCACTAATAAAGGCTGAATGGGTAGGAGCAGAAGTACCTCTTGAATCATAACTTGAGCCACCCTTCACATCAATTTCAAGAGTCCTAAGCTTGTTGTAAAGATCATCAAAGCTTAGATAATCAAGACCACCCTTTGTTTTAAGAGTGATGGCCACCTGTGACCAAGAAGGTGGAAGTGCTCTAAGAAACTTCATGTTACAATCTTCATTGTCTGGCTTAGCTTGCATCTGATTGAGTTGACTCAATATCTTCTGAAACCTGTCATAGCCCTTATGCAAACCCTTTGATTTAGATACCCTAAATTCTGAAAACTCATGCTTTAGCATTGATTTCCTAGTTTTCTTAGACTTATCATTACCTCCAAATCTGGCTTTGACAGCCAACCAAATATCTCTTGCGTCATCTAGATGGTGAAAACCAGCCATATGATCTTCAGGAAGAGACTGAAGCAATATAGTTCTTGCTTTTGTCTCTCTTTGAACATCAATTTGTTCTTCAACAGAAACAGGTAGAAGAATCATAATATTTCCTTTTGGATCTCTTCCTGTCCTTTTCCTGCTGTTTCCATTTAGAACAATGTTCCATAAGTTGTGATCACTGTTCATGATCCAATACTCCATCTTCATGGCCCACGTCTCATATTCTTCCTTCTTTAAGTAAGGAAATTTGGCATTATTGTTTGAGACAGTGGTTGTGTGATATTGTTGGAGTTGCTAAGACTGGGTAGTGTGTGAGGTTTAAGTGTGCTTTAGAGACTCAAAGACTGGTTCAGAAGTTGATGCTGAGAATATAGGTTCAGTAGTTGATGGGAAAGTGAATGTAGATACTGATGGTGATGGCATAGGGTATGTTTGTGATGGATTTTGTGAAGACATTGTGAGGTTTTTATGAGTAAGAATAGTAAAGTTTCTTTAACAGAGGCTCTCTCCAGGCTCTGATACCACTTGTAGGTCCAGCCCTAGATAGATCTTTACGCCTGTTGAGGTTGTAGAGCACTTATGTAATCACAAGCAACTCTAAGAGAGACTCTAACAAATGAAACTATTGTTTACGCGGAATATAAACAACAGAGTTAAAGAATTACTAAGGCTCGCTTAGGCTCTGTTACATTGTTGGTCCAAGCACCATTTGTTTTCCGTATCTGAAGAATGTTGAGGTCGGTTGTGATATTGTGGGTTTGAACATTGTTCTGAGATTGGTGAGACGATTTTCGAATCGAATTAGATTGTTTTCGCGGGATAGTTTTTAATCTGTGAGTGTTAAGTATGTAGTTTTCTTAGTGCAGCAGTGGACTTGAGGGGTTTTTGTGTATTTTTACAAGGCCCTCCATGTTTGTCTACACTCGTAGACGTGATTTAAAGTGTAAGGATGCCTTAGCCGGGGATTGTTTTATGTGTCGTGATAGTCCCTTTGTCGTTTCAAGCTACGTTTTGCAGTTTGGGTTGGTGGAGGGGTGATAGGAAATAAGGTGTGTAGCTGGGCTGTGCAACGATTGTAGATTAGTTTTGTGGTCGTTCTAACAAGGTTTGTGCGAGTGGGTTGGTTGCTGTCTAGTAGTATTTTTTGGGCTTGTTAGGGGGGGAGTAAACTGATGGTTGTGAGGGGGGGGAGGAATGAAGTTAGTGTTGCTGAGTGAAGATAAATTTGGTGGATTAGTATAGTACTGCTGGTTAGGGAGGTGGGTAATCATGGTGGTTAGCTATTGTAAGTAGTGGTGTTTAGTGGTGGTGTTTTTGAAGTTATGTGCGTGTGTTGATTTGTAGGGGTACATGTTTGTGTGCGGTTATATTGTGAGGCAAGGTGTCGTGAGGTACCGTTTCGGATCCATCCAAATAAAAAAAATTAATACACTCCAAAAATAATTTTATCCCATAATATCTCTAAATTATTCTTAAATTTTCTCCCTTTTATATTCTTGGATTGACCTCATATTTTCTCCCTAAATTCTATACTTATATTTTCTCTCCCTCATGATGATTATGATCCATCATGAGCATCATGACCATATAAGTGCCAAAATAAGCTCCTTGCTAAGAATCACTTGAAAAATAACCTTTGAGATTCGTGAAACTGAAGTCAAAAACCATAACTTTTCTAAATTCGTTAAGAGTATCATCTTCCTTTATTATCAACATACTCCCCTAAAATAACTCATAAGCTTCCTCAAATCAACAAACTTGATCGCTATCATTCCCGTGAAGGTTGAAAGGTAGAATGGAGAATCATTTGAAGAATCACCTTTTAGAAAAATAAGTGCCAACAACAACATCTCTACATGGTCTACATAGAGATGTTGTTGTATGTTGCAATAGATGAATGGAGAAATAATATCATATTAAAAACCATCTTCCACATCAACAATGTATTCCATGTATCACAAGATCATGCTTTAAAAATTTCTGATGAGTTATTTGAAAAATATGATGAAATCAATATCTCGATGATAAGGATGCAGAATGACCATCAAATCAAAAGAATCACTTATCTCGTGAACTTAGGGTAAACAAACTCTTCCATGATAGAATCAAATAAATTTTGCTTTTGTTTTTGAAAAAAAATCCGAATAACACATAACACCTAGATCACATAGATTACTAGATAACACTTATTTGAATCATTAAGAAATCATTTTTAAATTAGTGACCTACGTTCAACATTGGCATGATATTAGCACTGGTAGGATTTCCATTCAATAATTGTGAATACTATTTTATAGTATCACTTTAGAATGTACAGGCATTATCACAAAGACATGCGATGTCACAAAGTCATATAACATTGTACCTTTTTTTATTATTGATGTTTAATACAAACGTACTTTTGTGTCCTAAAGATATATTATTGAATATAAATTTGGCTCTAGACTCTTGTGTAATTTTAGTAAGCAAGGACTAGAGCAAAATGTCCTTTATACAATACCAACATTCTCAAAATGAGAAGTCGATAAGTTATGCGTTTAATCTTCGTGAGAATGAAACAAATACTTTTTGAGAAGTACTTGAGTGGCTAGGAGGGATTTTTGCATTTGCGTCACTGGGTCCATGATGTCTACTTCAATACAAGAAATCAACAAATAAAATTCGATAGATTATGTATTGACCCGGTTTCTATCATAGTTTACGAGAAACACCCTTCGTCTGCTCTTATAAGCCTCTCACTTTTCAACTCCGAACTTTGTCTTTGCTTATCATTCGATTTTTATTCATCATATCCTTGTCACTTCTGACATCTTTATCATTTTTATTCATTCGTTTTAATTTAAACATTTATGCCTTTATCTCTTAAGTCCTTTTGGCATTTAATACATGTTGATTTGCACCACCAAACTCCATCACTTAGACCTAACTTTCCTAAATTGGAAGAAGACTCCGGGGTAGATAAATTTCGGTTCTGGAAGATCATAGGAGTATTTCAAAGTAACTATATCACACCATGCAACTCAATCAACATACGCCAAGATAATTCCTTTAGAAAGAATGTTTATGATAACCATGATGAAAATCTAAAATCATACGAAGAAATTATGATATTATTAAGAAAATTGAAACTAAGCACTCTGTCTATTTTCATATGCGGTAACATTTCTTTTCTTGCATACTTTTATCTTTTTCTTTTCATGTGTTGTGCTTGCTTTTGAAGCACATGACATATACTTTCATTTTTTGAGTATACGATTTCTCAATTCTCTCTTTCTATTTTTTCTTACAAAATCTCTCTTTCTATT
>BQNB010165737.1:2161-14187 GCA_026074375.1 Tanacetum coccineum | reverse complement strand
AGTCTAATTATAATCTATCATAGGGAATTAAAGCAGTGGTGATCCTGTTAATACCCTAGCCCATCAGGACTTTACCCACTTATTGCTTGATGTTGTTTTTTACACCTGTAGTCCACCACCAAAATCAATTACCAATTAATCAATAACAATACTGGTTGAACAATTATTGGGTCACCTAGCCGGTCCAGCTAAGCTCATAATCAAAGGGTAAAAGATAAGGTGTTATTTGTGATCCTATTGGTCCAGGCATATAGAAAATAACATGGAGAGCTATCCCGACATCTAGATTACTGGTTAAGTCTCACTAGACCCAGTTGAATGATAGGTTGCATGTACAAGCACATAAACAAGTATAAGGCGATAAACATAATTAAACAATCAATGATAAATTAAACAAGCCAGAATTAAATCAAACAAAACATAATAATCTTCATAAACATGGCTAATACCCGAGGGTATTAGCCCATAATCGTCATAATCATACAAGTGTAATCAAACAATTGAAAATCGAATGATTAAGAAAATAAGAATTACACGATGTCTTCAATCAAATTGTGGTTGGTGCTTGACCTTGGTGCTCTTCTTGGCTTCTGAAATTAGAACTCTAATGTATACTATATAGAGAATATGATATTGCACACTTAAACTCGTATTTGAGCCTTTTTGCTTCATCTTCACAAGTTACTCCTAAATTACTGCATTTATCATCTTTAAAGCAATTAAGCACAAAATCATGCAATAATTATATAAAATTGGGTTAAAAGTGCAGGATAAATGATAGTAAAATATAACGTTATTTGATGCTATCAGTACCCTCTTTTTATTCTAAAGTTACATACTCAAAACCCTAAATTCGGGTTTGTATATATAGGAAAATCGACGCAACGGCGTCGCGTTTTAATCATGACGCCGTCGTAAGATGAATCTTCTAGATCTGCGTTTAAGTCGGTGCGGGCTGGCGCCATCATGAAAGATGTGATGCCGTCACTTGATGAGTTGTAACGGCGTCGTGTATAGCTGGTGACGCCGTCTCCAGGCTCTGTGAGCATAAATCTTCAAGAGTCTTGGTGTTGGTTTGTAATCTTGTCTGTTTCTTCTCCAAATGAGCCCAAGTCATGTGTAATTCATCCAAATGTCTTCCAAATGAGAAATAATTGAAAAGGAATGATTAAGTACCTATTTTGGGCATAAACACATGATTTTGGGGGTTAAACGACCCTGGAAAAGTGTATAAAATGACACCTCATCAAATACCTCTACACTTGGGATTTGCTTGTCCTCAAGCAAATAGGCTTTTCTACCTAGACAATAACAATATGAGGGGTCATTTTACCTACTTTTTAAAAATATTCTACAACACAACCTTTTAGACCTTGTAATTAAAAGCAAGGAAAGTATATACTAGCACCTCATACAAGTGTTTGGGATTCTCTCTTTCACTCGGGTGTATAATGAATTATAACATATAGGGGAAACAAAAAATCGCACTCATTACCTGTCATAGCATATAAATTACCATAGGCTTGGTAAAGAATCAAACCTCCACCGCTAGGCGCAAGTATTAATCATTACTATCTAAGAGGTCTTTTAAAGGGTTGTGGGTGTAGGTGTAAGATAACATATAATGGAAACAGAAACAGATGGGATACATTTGGGTGGTGACTTTGGGTGAATTTGGAGTTGAAGGGTTAGCTAATTATTTACACAAATATACCTTAGTTTGGTTGCTAAGCCAAGACTCGAACGAAGATATACAAACTCTACACAACTCTACATCAATCTTTTTTTTAATAACATAATACAACATAGGGGTTTATAATACGTACCCCTACACTTGAGCTTTTACATGCTCGATATATACAATCTAACTATTGACCTGATTTGAGGTGGATCAAAATAACATGGAGATCATTTGACAAACATATGGGGGTATTGACTTAACTTTTCCTCCCTATTCTTTTGTGAAATAAATACTACCTTGAATCTCAATCGTCCCAAAACTGTATTTACAAGGATAAGGACTTAGCAACCATGTACTCAATAATTAACTTTGGTTAAACACAATAATGTACTAAAGGCGTGTACATACAAGGTAGGCTAAGGCTTTTTGGGTGTAATGATTGGTTTAAGGGTGACAATGCTCGTCATTAATAATCTGGAATCCACTAAAAAATTACGAGAACCATGAAAAAGGATAGGCTCAGAGGGTTGTACTAGGGGTATCCTGCACTAAAGGTGAGTACATGGCAAGGGTGTAGGATAGTTATATGGTCGGTGTGACCATCATAACAATTACAGGTTTAAAACATGGGTTAATCCTAATGCCTCTTATCAAGCAAATCCTAATACTTACTATGCGGTCTCAGGATCCATCACTAAAACAAGTTATAGAATTTAATATACTATCGGTACACTTTCATAATCCTAAAATAACCGATACCATTGTTCCAGAAAAGGCAACAAAACCACGCATACACATCTGTAATGATGGAATAGACACACATGATTGCTTACTCCTTAACTCGAACAAGCTAAAGGTATTATATCTAAGGGCGAACCTCACATTATGGGGGCGGAATTTTGAGGGTTTTTGTGCTAGTCATGTAACACCCCCAAAATGGGTCGCAGCGGAACAAGGATCCGGGAGCGTTACTTCATAATACCATTGCACAAGATATAAGAACGACCTCTAATTGTGTCGTTTGAAATTGATACATTGGATTTAATAAAGTACTTGATACAAAAACACCATGCTTTAACTTGTTCATCCTTAAAAAAATGTGAAGATTTTACTTCATGATGATTATCCCCAAAATAGAATGCCCTTGAATCTTTATAGCCATGATTCCAAAAAAAAAAATCGACCACCAATGTATCCTTGTACCTTGTTATCCTGAGAAAAAAAACATGCTTAAAACGGTAAACATAAAGTTGATGAATTCCTGGGTTTATATACGTATAAATTTAGACCGTAAGATTTCCCCCGTGATTATGCAACCTGTGCACCCATCATAAAAATGTCATTACGTTTCCCTAAGCTCATGACACTGAAGCTAGACATATATGAATACAATATAATTATTGCCTACATTGCTTATGATGATGTTCAACCCGAAACATCCCAAATTCGACATGCTATAACGTTCGTTCCCGATGATAGCTAGTCACCCGAACAGGGATGTCAATCCCAAATAGATCTATTTATAACACTCGCGCTTCCAAACCAGAAATTAACAGTTCATGATACCGGGCATATTGGGTTCAAGCTACTTAGGCAAAATGTAATCATTATATAAAAATGTCCACTTGCGTCAATTATAAAACAAAGCATGTTTCTCACCCCAAAACTTGCACATCATAGAAATTGTAAAACATGGGGCTATGAACTCACCTCAACAATGAAGTGATGAATAATAATCGAATGAGTGAATAAAGAGTCACGGACGTATCAGAATGCAACCTAATTAAACATAGGTCGTATAAGTACTAAGTACCTCGATAACTAATATCATATGTAATCCTATATAGCTCATCACCATCTAATTGTAATTATGAAATTATAGTTATAAGGTAAAAACGTTTATAATTATCGCTTTAGTAAATATAGCGTAACTTTCCTGTTTTAAATCCGTTTCGCGCGTTTCTTACGTCCACGTCCTCGTATTAAGATGATATATAAAAATATTACATTTTTACATTTTTAGACCTTCTGATGAACAGTGCTTTTTACTATTCATGATGTTTTATAAATTTAATTGTCGTAATACCAGTAAATGTCGTATCTTACTCGTTTTAGCTCCGTTTTTAGTGATTCTTTCGAGCACGTTCTCGTAATGGAAAGTTCTATTTATTTATGATGTTTTCCAAAAATAAATGTTCCTGATGAACAGTAAATTTTTATAAAATTATTTTTATAAAAGTATTATTATTGTAAACTCGTGAAATTCATTACTCTTTCGTTATCGATTGAAGAATTATGATTCTTTTTTATTTGGAATCCTAAAAATATGTAGGATTTGTGAAAATTATATAATTTTTATTAATATGTTCAAAAGTTTAAAAGTTTTTATAAAACTCATTTTATAAAACACTTTTTATTTAAAACTTGTAATTAGCGTATCTCCTTCGTTATAAGTCGGTTTTTCGAGTTCTTTACATATTTGGAAACGCCATGAGATGTAGTATTTTTATAAAAAATAAAATCCATGCTTTAAAATTCAAACTCCAACAGCCCCTTTTTAATACATATGTATTTATTTATATAACTTTGTTTTTATTAGTTTTTAGTTTAGATAAAATACCACAACTCCTTTATATCATATGTCTTATATATATTATAAGTCCTTAGTCCATAATTTGTCCACATGAGTCCATGATAACAAGATTAACAAGTCATTTACAACACTTTTTTATCATAAACTTTCTTAAGTAACTTTTAATTACTAGTTTATACTTGAACTTTTTATACTTAAACCAACATGATACAATACTTATATTTCCTTCATAACATGATATTTACCAATATATAACATGTGTAAAAGTATACAAAACCATGATTATAAGTACAAGTCCATTTTACATGTTTAAAAGTGTCCTAAATGGTGATTAACTACATAGAACTTATATATGCATAAAATCATAAATGTAAAGTTATAAAGAGTTTTAGGTAACCTTAATAAGATGTAGTATGATAACCAAAAATATCTAAATCCTTGTTTAGATATTTACCCAAGGTTTTCAAGACTTGAAAACCCTAATCCTTCCAAGAAACCCTTGCTCCCATTGATTTGCTTTGATCCTTGTAAAGGCTTAACCAAGCCTTTAAAATTCTTTGATATAGCTTAGATATAGTGTAGGAATGTTTGTAAATGAGTTAATTAAATTTTGTATGGATTTAGTAAGAAAAGTGGGGTGAGCCGTGGGTTTTGGTGATAAAACAAGAGAGAATGTTGTGAATTTTGCTAAGGAAATGCAATGTGTGTTTATCTCCTTTGTAAGTTAGTGATATATACTAGGAGGACTAGTCAAAGGTGTATTAATCAAAGACCAAAAGACCAAATCACAAGAGTTGGGACAATGGAACATCTAGAGTGAAATAAGGAGAACCATGGTCTTTGTCTTTGGTCTTGGTCAAGACTTTAATTAGTCTAGTGTTGGTACAAGTCCAAGTGGTTAGAATGTGTGCTATATGTCTCCCTTGGTCCTTGTTGTACCGAATTTCATAAAGAGAGGGAAAATATTAGCTAGTTTTTGATATCTTGATAATATCTAGTCATTTACTTGAAGTTTTAAATGTATAGATTTAATATAAGATGAATACTTGTAAAGTGGAAACCTTAGTTGTTTATTTTTAATGCAATTTGATTAACTTGATAATATGAGTAAAGTTTTTATAAAACTTTGATCATTGGAAATAATAATAGGTACTTGTTGAAGCGTAGATTTATTTTGGTGGTTCCGGGAATGCCTAAACGTAATTTATCGCGAAAAATAAACACTTTACGTAACTGATAAAAATAAAATGTGTAAAGATAATAATTATTCTCAAAATAATTATTTAACACTTGCTTGACGTAAACATTGAATTGATTGATACCCGTTTACGTTGAATGATAACTTTTAATTTACGCGATTTAACTATAAATCCGTGAATTAAAATAAACGCGTACAAAACTAATAATAATTAGTTTAATAAATGATGTCGTACAATGACCTAAAACACGGGGTGTTATAGTCTTTCCCTTTTGGATGATCCTTGTCCGCAAGGCTCAGGATGCGGCACTTGTCGACAGTGCGGTTTTTCTTTTCTTCGTTAAGAGGTGCGGATATTTCTTTTGAAATTAGTCTTCACGTTCCCATGTGAACTCAGGACCTCTCCTGGAGTTGCATCGAACCTTGATGATTGGAATATGGCTTTGCTTTAATTGTTTAACTTCACGATCCATTATCTCTTCTGGTTCTTCAACGAAGTGAAGCTTGTCATCAATATGAAGTTCATCTAATGGAATTGCCAATGGCTCGTCGGATAAACACTTCTTTAGATTGGATACGTAAAACGTGTTATGAACCCTGCTTAATTGCTAAGGTAGTTCGAGTCTGTAAGCAACGGGTCCTACTTTAGCCAATACCTTGAAAGGGCCAATATATCTTGGGTTAAACTTCCCCCGTTTGCCAAAACGGATAACCCCTTTCCAAGGCGAAACTTTTAACATGACTCAGTCGCCAACTTGAAATTCTAAGGGCTTACGCCTTACATTCGCATAACTCTTCTGATGATCTCGAGCGGCTTGAATTCTTTGCTTGATTTGCACGATCTTTTCGGTTGTCTCGTGTATAAGCTTTGGACCGGTAAGTTGAGCATCTTCGACCTCGGCCCAGCAGACAGGTGATCGACACTTCCGACTATAAAGTGCCTCAAATGAGACAGCTTTAATACTAGCATGATAGCTATTGTTGTATGAAATTTGACCAGCGGCAAGTGTCTTTCCTAACCATTCCTAAAGTCTATCACGCACGCGCGTAACATGTCTTCTAAAGTCTGAATGGTTCTTTCATCCCACCCATCAGTCTGCGGATGGTACGCAGTACTCATATCTAAGCTCATACCCAAAGCCTTTTGAAATGCCTTCTAGATGTGTGACGTAAAAAAAAATTTGGGTCACGGTCATAAATGATCGAGATCGGGACTCCATGTCTCATGACCACTTCCTTTATGTATAGTTTTGCCGACTTGTCTATAGGGTCAGTTTCCCTCATAGGCAAAAAGTGTGCAGACTTGGTAAGGCGATCTACTATCACCCAAATGGCATCACACCCATTTGATGACTTGGGGAGCTTGGTAACGAAGTCAATGGTGATGTTATCCCACTTCCATTTGGGAATCTTAGGTTGCACCAACAAACCAGATGGTTTTTGGTGTTCAGCTTTGACTCTCAAACATGTCAAACCTTTGCTGACATAGGTGGCAATATCAGCTTTCATGCTGAGCCATCAGTATAGTTTCTTCATGTCTTGGTACATTTTGTCAGAACCCGGGTGAACAGAATACTTCGACTTGTGGGACTCATGCATAATTAGAGCCCTTAGATCACCATAGACTGGCAACCAACTTCTGTTGTTCAAACACTGCATTCCGTCAGCACGCGGTTCTAACTTTTCTTTCCTAAGTTTTCCTAGTTCCCTCGAAGCCTCAATTAGGATACCTCCCACATCTTCAGACATAACATTTTTTGGTTTCCTCGCCTCAGTCTGAGCTTCTAGAATTTGCTTTAGAAGATCCAAGCCAATAGTCATGACTAAGGCTCGAACCCGTAATGGCTCTTGCTCTTTCTTGCTCAGGGCATCGGCTACTACATTTTCCTTCCCTGGGTGATAACGAATCTCACAATCGTAATCACTGAGTAGTTCCAGTCAACGACGATGTCTCATGTTTAGTTCTTTCTGATCAAGAATGTGCTGTAAGATTTTGTGATCAGTGAATAATGTACACTTGGTTCTATACAGCTAGTGCCTCCAAAGTTTTAGAGTGAACACTACTACTCCTAACCCCATGTCGTGGGTGGTATAATTCTTCTCATAGATTTTTAGCTGTCATGATGCATATGCAATCACCTTTTCTCTTTGCATTAGTACAGCACCCAACCCTTCGATCAAAGCATCACGGTAAACAATAAAGTCCTCGCTTCCTTCAGGTAGTGCTAAGATGGGTGCACTGCACAACTTTTCTTTCAATAGTTGGAAGGCGGATTCTTGTTTATCACCCCCATTCAAACTTGACTTTCTTCTGAGTCAGTTTGGTTATTGATTTGGCGATTCTCGAGAATCCTTCAATGAACCTTCGGTAATATCCAGCAAGACCTAAAAACTGGCGAATCTCCGTCGGAGTCTTAGGAGACGCCCAATCTTTAATAGACTCAATCTTGGTTGGATCCACGTGAATACCCTGACTGTCTATCACGTAACCGAGGAACTGTACTTTTGGAACCCAAAATTCACATTTAGAGAATTTTGCGTACAACTCCTCCTTCTTCAACAACTCTAATATTTGCTTCAGATGCTCCTCGTACAACTCATAGTGACCGTATCGAGTTCTGAATGCAGTCTTGGGAATGTCTTCTTCTTGAACCCTCAATTAGTGATATCGTGATCTCAAATCAATCTTTGGTTTAATATTTATTGTTGCGACCAAGATTTGGCTTCAAGTGGGCTTATTCGTTCCCTTTGGCTTAACGTGACAGTTATAACATTTTCCTTTATGGGGTCATAACGAATTTATACCTATGGTGTTGTCGCAACTATTAAGCTCCATGGTATTAAGTAGGCGTTGAAAATGATGAATTGGTATATTCCTTAATGGTGAGTGAACTTGTTAGTGGATCATCCTAGGGTGACTAGGGATGCGTCTTGGCCTTTCGACATAGGATTTTGTATAAAATGGTGTTGACTTTATATAGTAAGGTGGTGTAAGAGTTTACTTAGTTATTATGCTTATTAGTTTAGTTCCTCGTGATAAATATGTTTTATGAATACGCACATGAAATTTGGTATGAATGGAAATTCTTTTCTTGACAATAAGTTTTAGGGTGACTACTCACAGCATGGCATGGTCCTTCCTGAATTATACATAGTTGATCAGGCCATGTATAACTGAGGACTAACGATGCAATGCTCATTCTCGTCAAAATAGTGTTACAATTTATGATAATATGCTTGGGAGTGGCTCGTATAATAAAGTAGAGAATTAAAGTTGAACTAACGAGATTTTTACGACACATAGATTTGATAGATAACTTGAAATCATTCGTACAGTACAACTAAAATTTAAGAGAAAATACAACGAGAATTCTTAAGGGACATAGAGTCTACGATAATCCCAACTTAAGTTTTACTAGGTAATAGGTCTCCTATTAGATGTCGATGTTAGACGTCGCGGCGCTAGAGTCTCCATGAGATTTTCCCTTCTAATACTTGTCCACACGGTTCTAAAGCTTCACTATTGGACAATCCCTTTTGTAATGTCCTAGCTCTCCACACTCATAACAGGTGACTTCAACTTTCAGTTTTGCCATTGAGGGCCTTAGTTTTGCCTTCGGGCCTGGGATTCTACAATCTCTTGCTTGGTGACCCCTCCACTTGCAATTGTCACACCTTGCCGCATATAGGCCAATGTGGTGAAACTTGCACTTGTTACACAGAGGTAGGTTTCCAGCGTATTCCTTCTTCCAATTCCCGTACATTATAGTGCATAGTCCATTGTGGTGGAATTTGCACTTGTTGCACAGAGGTAGAGATCCAAGGTATTCCTTCTTGTTGTTTGACCCAATAGCGTATGCTCTAAACACCTTACGCTCTTTGTTTTGTTGTTGATTAGGTCTTCCATTTTGGTCACCTTCCCGCTTCCTCTTATTGCTAGCATTCCCTGCTACCTCGTCTTCCTGATGTTTAGTCTCGTTTAGTGACTTGCGGGCGATGTTGGTTTTTGTCTCATAAATGGCAATAGCCTTGATAGCATTAGCCACTCGTTGGGCTACAATCTGCTCAATTTCCTCAACACTCATCCCTTGATTAACAGTTGCCATTGTTCTTCAAATCACAAGAAAATATAATACCCGTTAGATTTCATACAATCATAACGTGACATGACATATGTACAATAAATAAAATGAGATCACAATCACAAGAGAAGTATATAAATAACTCTGAGATCACATCGACATGACATAATACATCCATCCCATATATAATCTGAAAAATATACATGACTGATTCGGTTACAAAATGATCACTATCGCTAGGTTACGAGATGAAATAAAACCTAGTGCCCTACTAGCCGGGAGTTACCCGTAATATTTAGTAGGCTATACAACATAGCTAAACAAAGGACAAACTATCCATACAGTCTGTTAGCTGGGAGTTACCCATAAAACTTTGCAGGCTATATAGAATAGCTACAAAATGATAGAAGAGTAACCCTAGGCACTACTACCAGTGTCCTCTAAGGTGTCAACGTATACTCCAGCCTCAAAGGCCTGGGTATGCATGATATGCTTAATAACACGATCATCTGCGTCCTGACGCTGCCACTCATGGCGATACGCCTGAGTCTCTAACACTCTAATCCGTGCCTCTAGTGCCCTGCTGTAAGCCTCAGACCTAGCCAAGGCCTGACGGGTCTCGATGCTCTCTTGCTCGTAAGCAAGCCTCTCTCTCCTCAATATCTCAATCTCAGCTCTCACAGTAGCCTGGTCCTCCTAGGCCTCCTGATGTTGTGAATAAAACTTCAAACTCTACGGCGGCCATAGTCCTCCTCTCAGTATCTCGGACCCTGGTATCCACAGTCATCCTCCCTTTCTTTGGGACAACCTAAACAGGGCTTACCTATAAACTGTCAGAGATAGGATAGATTAATCTAGCATCAAGGAGTTTTATGACTTCCTTTTTTACTACCTCTTTGATATTGGGGTTAACTCGTCTTTGGGGTTGAACACATGGTTTGAACTCGTCTTCCATGAGGATTTTATGGGTACAAAAGGATGAGTCGATTCCTTTGATGTCAGCGATACTTCAAGCGATTGCCCCTTTGTGATTTCGAAGAACCTTGAGGAGTCTGGTTTTTTCGTCGGTGGATAATACGGATGAGATGACCACTGGGAGTTGATTATTTTCCTGGAGGAAAGCGTGCTCAAGGTGTTCGGGTAACTCCTTTAATTCGAGTTTGGGTGGTTCCATGCTTGATGGTTTTAGTCGATTTTTAGGGTCTTTCCATTCAAGTGGTTCCACCGACTCTGTCCTCGGATAGAAAGAGACAGCGAGTGCATTGCTAGGGTCCTCCTCCTCTTCTTGTTCAGTACATTTGCCGTTATGATTTATAGTGTCAACCCATTATTCCTGGACCAGCTTAACAGTGTGTTCGACGCAATACAAGTAATCCTCGTGAGAGTGTTTGGTCTTCATAGATTTCCTTATGTTAAAGGTGATGGTTTCATTTCCAACCCTTAGACTCAATTTTCCTTCGTCCACATCGATTACGGCTCTTGCCGTGGCGAGGAAGTGTTATCCCAGAATGATCGGGACTAACTCGTCTTCATCCATCTTTAAAATTACGAAATCGAATGGGAAGATGAATTTGCCAACTTTCACCAATAGGTTCTCGCAGACCCCGATGGGGTATTTGATAGACCGATCGGCCAGCTGGGTACTCATCTTGGTAGGTTTAAGTTTAGAAATTCCTAATCGTTAAAAGAGAGAATGTGGCATGAGATTAATACTTGCTTCTAAATCAGCTAGGGCGTTCTTTACTGCCAGGGGTCCGATGAGACATGGCAGTATGAAGCTACCTAGGTCCCCCTCCTTTTGGGGCAGAATCCTTTAAATAATAGCAGAACACTCCTCACTGAGTTTAACCGAGGAGGCCACCTTCTAAAGTTTCTCCTTATGTGAAAGTAAATCTTTCAAACCTTTGGCTCCTTTAGGCATGTGAATCATAGCTTTAAGAAATGGCAGATTGATATGAATTTGCTTAAAGATTAAGAGGAGGCGCTCATCCTCATCGTTCTTCTTCTGCTTCTTTAATCTGGATGGGAAAGGTGGATTGGATGTCTTGGAAGGTTGGTAAAGAATGGATGACCAGGGGACGGGCTCTTGTGTAGTGCTTTGTTTTTCGTCCTTAGGCTTTTCTTTTTTGGTTTCCCCCTTGGTGAAGCTGCCATTCGCGGGTCGGGGTGTGTGACAACCATGACTTGAGCAGGTTAGTCAAACTATTAGTGTTGACTTATGTATCTATTGCAATGTATGGGTTATGTGTTATATGTGTTTATACGTGTTTATATGTGTTTATGTGGGATATGTGAGATTTGGTAATTAATCCATTGAGCGTGATCGTCTCACTGGGATTGGATTTTATAGAGTTCATTTTGTTCACTTTTGGTGACAAGGAAATGATTTTATGATTTAAGCATTTTAGTGATTCATCGTGTAAGTATTATTACGTATAGGTATTTATGTGTTAGTAATGTTAGGTATGAATA
>BQNB010165734.1:0-14187 GCA_026074375.1 Tanacetum coccineum | reverse complement strand
TTTAAGAAAAATGCAAAATCAGCCCTTGTCTTCTTTCTACTTGTAATATAACTTTGGGAATTGGCAAATTTAGTCCCTCGAGTTATATTCTTTTCTGATTCAGTTTCTCGGAGTTGACTTTGACTTTGACTGTTTGACTTTTATGTTGACTTTTTGACTTGGTTGACTTTTTGGCTTTGTCTTTTCACACATTTCCATTTCGTGCTTAATTTTGTCGTTTTTGGCTTTGTTTTTCGTCCTTTTGTGTGATATCCGTTTCCTGCACAATACAAATGCAAAACAAACATATATTTGGCAGTTTTTGTCTGTTTTTGGTCATTTAAGTCCGTTTTTAATGGAAAAAGGTATGTGTAATTAAGCACATACCACTTATCCAAATTAACATTCAACAAAGATTAATGAGCCTATACATTGCCAACCAACCTTTAAAAAACAAACATAATCAGACAATTTTGATAATTTAAATCATCAAAAATCAAGCAATATGACTCACATTAGCTTCTATAACAACACCCAAATAAGATATGCATCACTTCAAATACCAATAATCATGCAAGAATAATGTTTATGCTATATATTAAAAAAGGAAATATAGAAAAAGGTTTACCTTAGTTGTGCTTTGAGTTCTACTGATCGATGTTCCAAAAGTGTACCCTTAATTAGAGCATTAGTTTTCACCCCAGTACTCTCTTCATCATCATCAACTGGATCACGAAGCAACACCTAACACCAGGCAACATATGGAAATCTTATAGTCTTTTTTCTCTTTACGCTAAGATGGAAACATATATTTTTTTTAACATTCGAAGCCTAAGTAGTAAAATTAAGACGCTTGTAACACCTCAACCATATTTAAACGTAAATATTCATGGAGTCAATAGCCCTAACTAGCATAAACTCATAACTTGTTAACCCTAATTTTATCAAATTAACAATTTTTGGGGGACCAAAACCCTAAATTTCAATAACCCACAAAATTAAACACAAACCCACCAAAACCCCTCAATTAACACATAGTTTTAACCAAATCTAAAAAAAATCAAAAAAAATACCTCAAAGAAATCCGTAGAAGCTGGTAGTGGGTTTTGTTGGTAGGGATTCCGGTAGTGTGGGGAGCTAAAGGAGTACATATCTCATTTATAGATGTCAGGTTTTTGGGTTTTGTAACTCCAGGATCCTTTGTATTCTTTGAGGTTGTAATTGCGCCAGTTTTTTGGGTTTTGTAACCCCATGATCGTGTGTATTGTGTGGCGTTGTGGGGTTGTAATTGCAGGATCGTTAGTATGCCTAAAACCTAAAGGAACTCTTCATATTCAGGATGGTTAATTTCAGTAGCTGCATTAATTAAGTCCTATCTTTAATATTCCTCAATAACTGATAGGACTGAGTCTTTTATAATACGAGGCATGCAAACCCGTGCGTTGCACACGGGTTGTATCTAATTATTGATTGCATCGGTTTTGTTTTTTGATAAAAAATGATATTCGATTTCATTGAGGTGAATGTAATTCTTGGTATTAACGATATATCCCTTATATTAATATAATTATTAATGTTGAATTAATTATTTTATATATCAAAAGTTATAACGAAAGAAACCAACGGATCAAAGAAGTGCTACTAAAATTGTGCCAATTTTGAACAATGTTTAACTAATTGGTCTAAATGGGTTTGGCCAAGGCCTGCTTGTGTATTTGAACCTTGTTATGTTTCGACCATAACCCGAGTCTTGTCATGTTTTAAGAATAGCATGATAGGTGCCTCATTTAAAAAAAGTTCATGTGGATCGAAATAAGTACATCAATATATGTATAGCCTTTATATATATATAAAATATCCACCTGCATATTATCCTCCATAACCTTATAAAAGAATCATAAATTAGCTAACAATGTTTTAAAATTGACGTAGATAAGTTATTCCTTTGATTCCTTATATATGAGGCTTGCGTGGTTTCTCATAACATGACTTCGGCTTTTTCACACTAAATCACGATTTACATATGAGTAACACTTTTAAAATATACGCGTGCAAAACATAAGCCGCGTGATGACGCATGAAAGCATGATTGCATATTTACATGCATCAACATGGAGTCTTTGGATACAAAAGAAGATTAATTCAATGTAGTACGTTCTTCCAATAATATAGCCAAGTAACATAACGATCGAGTAAAACATAATCCCAAAATCAAACTTTTAGTTCATTGTTTTGAACACATGTGATGCATAAAACATTACAAACCATGTTCCATTTCTCCTAGAACCAACACAAAACCATAACATTTTTATTCGAAAACAAATGATCTCACATATACCCTACATTTGTGGGACTTACAATTAGGATAAGAAAGTCACATTTTAAAAGTGTCATTGTTGTCTCTACATATAGATACAAAAGCAATGTAAAAGAACACGCTTCTATCAAAACATAGTAATCGATGTGGTGTAAGCTGCAAAATTTATCTTTATGATGTATATTTATGATGATGATAATCTAAAACGCCATCGTAAGCTTTATATAATTTTTGGACACCACAAAAAAAGACACCAAATAAAAACAAAACTATTAACAAAAGCCTAACATTTGTTGGAATGTGGTAGTTGGATTAGCTTGATACAACTAAAAATGTGTGAGCCTATTGGGGGCACACACGGTAAACACATAGAGTGCGTTTAAAACTTCACAAAACGTTTCTAAGTGAACCATTTGGACATTACGAGACTAAGAAAACCCTTATGGCTGTCTAGTGTGCTTGCCGAGCACAATGAAGATTCTAGAGGGAGTCTTAAGTGCAATGTATTCTTAGTGTTAAGGGGATAAAGGAGTTGTGAAGGTGTTTAGGAGTGCTTTGTTTAAGTCTTATCATTTATAGGGTTAGAGGGGTATATAAACCCCTCACCCCTAGGTTTAACGAACGACACACACATCAAATATACTTCCCAAATTAGTTGCAAAGTAAATCTCCTATCCCCCTCCAATTAAATAAGTCAATTTAACCAAAGACCAAATTAGGGGTTTTAATTTTGCTTTATGTCCTAATGAACAGTACTTTAATATCACTAACAGTACTTTGTTATCTGCCAGCAGTACTTTACAATATTTCCTAACAGCAGGCTTATAGGTTGGTTTAATAGTATTCAAAGGTGTGACAAGAAGTGGAAACGTTTTAGGGTGCATTGGTTGGTTTTCGGTTGTGTTTACCCATTTTCGGTAGTATTGTAGCAACCGAAATCGGTTAAAACCCTAGGACCCCTTTCTGAATTTCGATGATTAATACAAGAGAGGTATTTGGTACTTTATTCAGGGGTGGTTGGTATACAAAGGTTGTATTGGGTATACGTGAAGTTTGGACTAGCATCCGGGCGTGCTTGTTAGACGTGTTTGTATGAGCACTCGTAGAGGTGGACATTTATCCACTTTGTTTCATTATCATTTGTTGTTGACTTCAAGGGTTAGTTTCTCTTGTTCCCTTTTGTTTTATTTATTGTGTGTTAACTGAACCAAACATGATCCATATCCGCTGCGTACTCGTAGTGTTAATGGTTAACTGATTATCAAATCCCAACAACATTCTCATAACGTGATAAGGCTTTTTCATGGGCACCTTATTCAAAAACAAAAAAATAACATTTACATAAATATACGTCTTTCCATTGCACCCCTTGCTAAATAGTAACTTCGGTCATAATTCAAAATAAAATATGCATCATGAACCTGTTGATCATCCCATTTTTTTGTTAAACATTGTTATTTTCTAAATATCTTTTTGGATTGCACTTTTGTTTTTTATGGATTTAGTTTCACATATTTTCTAACTTTGTGCAAATACATTGATTTTACTTTTTGTCAGCATCGAACTCGAACTGATTCCACAATGTCAATAAGTGTTTTCCTACAAAAAGGAGACTGATATGTTACACATCTTATATGGGTAATAATAAATGGAGGTGATAAGACAATTTACTCTTCGTTGACGATGATGATGTCCCTTCTTGTTGTCCCTTCCTACCATTGCTCTTGAGGTTGACTTTCGAAGCATTTTAGAACGATAGCTCTTATGTCGGTTGTTCCGTATGGGATAGTTAATTACAGTTCTACAAATTAAAAAAACATGTAAAGTTAACATACTCGGCTGTAGTAGTAAGGGGAGCTTACTTTGCATGTTATATGTGTCGGCATATCTGTGAAGGTTATGAAAGTCTGTAAAATTAAAGTGACACGGTATTGCCACGGGGATAGGATCCACAACTTCCTCAATAAGGGTTCGGTTGTTCAATACCAATGAGCATGTGTATGGACTAATTCGATACCTCGGTTCATTTTCCGTGACCGTGGCATTTAAGATGTAATATCTTTTATATTTACCAACATCGACATGCTTATTTCTTTCAGGCACCTCCTTTTTCTAACGTTATACAAAGCTTGAAAAATGGTATATGTCTGAATCTTTTGGGAATAGGTATATGTAAGTAACCGTATATTATAGGTTTAAATAAAATTATACTGGATAAGAAGTAAAGTTGTCACCTTATAATTGGAGTATCTGGATCTTTTGGCACTCGTTGCGGTTTTTGAGATTTATCTCCTAGCCACCATCTTCTGTCCCCATTCCAAGCAATTGCACCTATATATTCATACAAATTCATACTTAACTGAAACTGTGTAGACCATTATCACTCCATTTTATTTATGAAGTAAACGATTAGCATGATTAATAAATACAGAGGTGCTACTTTCATCATTTACTGAATTATTCTCTGCTTCATTTCTGGATGTCGGTACCTCTAAGGGTTGCTTCTCAATGGAAATACTACTATGCTTGTTGTCTTCCTTCATCCTGATATTGTTACCTTGTGAACTTGCAGCGTCAACTTTCATCATTTTCTAAGGAAAAAATTATGTTTTATCGCTTTTTGCTGTGACATTAAGTTGATATTAGTATTTATAACATTACTGAATAAAAACCAATGGATAAGAACTTAAGTATTATAAACAATAAAAGCCAACCACTGACACTAATACTAACAACACATTAACATATCAGATTTAGTTTATTCTCAAGACTCGTTTAGAAATTAGTAATTTACTAACTGTGTTCTGATATAGAAACAATGGCTAACGCTCTCACCGCATCACGCAACCCATATTATCGGAGTGGAGGCAGCCCAGTCTTAGCACTGGAATGTGTGCTTTGTGAAAAGAGTGGATATAATCTATTTATACTACTAATCAGTAGTATGTTGAAACGTAACCTTTGAAACATATGAATAGTCTCCGTTAAATGCTCAACAACACTTCATATACATCTTCATCTTTAATTCCGTTTGGGGCAACTAAAGGTCTGAGTTATAGCATTCATTAACACCGGCCTAAAAAAATTTCATAGGAGACTTTAAAGGTTAGGCACTTGAATACTTCCACATTAAATTGAAGAGCTTAATCTTTTAGTATTATAGATAAGATGTTTAGCGTCCTTGCAGACCGGTTCATGACAAATGAATGAAACTCAAGTGCTCCAGGTCATTAAAAGTCTTATTTAGTTTATGACGACTATAACTCAAGTGCTCAAGGTTATTAGAATTCATATGTTTATTGATTATATCTTTTGTACCAGTTATTTTACTTTAAAGATATGAGTTTTTTTAAGTTTATTATCTATTGGGGGTCTTCATCTATTTTTCTAGATTATCATGCTTCGATGTATCTCTTCAAACTATGGCGTGAATAATAAAAAAATTGTTGGCCCTTTGAACTTGAAATCCTCGCTTCACCCCGTACCTAAGGGGTAGAAGAACTACTTTGAGAATGATAGTATGCAGAAGTAAGTACTTTTGTCATTCTATAATATTTGAGATTATTATGCCAAAATTAGTAAAAATAAACACGTAGTTGAATATTTCGTATCAAACTATTTCAAAGAGCTTGTAGCCTAGCAATATCAGTAAGGATATATGAATACTAAAAAACAAAAAGACCAAAATCCGTGAGAAGTTGAAAATGATTTTTTTTTAATTCTAAAAAAATTATCAAAAAAATTTCAAAAAATCGTGTATGTTGGTGCATAAAAAAGTTGTGAAAAAGTGAATAGGTTTGCCCAAAAAATTATGAAAAAAATCATTTGTGCATTAATTCGTTTTTTGTACCAAACTTCTTTTGAATTTTTGCATCAAATTTTTTTTTTATCAAACTATAACAAGTTGAAAATTTTGTATATCAAAATTTGGTTTTTGTTCATTTAAAATCGTATAAAAACTCAAAATTTAAAAAACTTCTTTTACAAAAGTTTTGTGCAATCTTGTGAAATTCTTTTGAAATTATTAAAAAACTTTTTCTAAAGTATCATTCTCACAGATATTTTTCTTTTTATTTTAACCTTACCATATATAAAGTTGTTTAATATATTGGTCACATCGATAAAAATAAATTACTGATATTTGTTGTCACATTATCTCCTTAATAAGATTACTAGAAAACGTAAGGAGAAAGGTATGGAAAACAAAAAGAGAAGGAAACAATGGAGGGCAATTCAAAATTAATGACGGGTGAAGCCATTAATACAAGGCTCCTAATTCACCACCGTCTTTATTAATTACTTATATAACCAACCATCAATAATCAGATCCATCACATTAATTCTCTTTCTTTCTTCTCCTTGCTCGATCCGTCCTATCACCTGCTAAAGTTGTTTTCTATAAAGCTATTATAATGTGCGAAAACAAAAAAGTTTTGGTTTCTGTATGATCGACTCATCACTGTGTTGTTGTAGTAAACATAAGCTTTGTTTGGTTCTACGACTTCAGTTCTTTTCAGATTAGTTGGTAGCCAGAGTTTTATTATTTGGTACTTAAGTTGATTTGTTGTTGTATTGATTAAGAAGATGGTTGGTGTAACAAGAATGGAATTGATTGCTTCGGATAAGAAGCGCGAGCTAACGTTCCAGGGTAGGGTTAAAGGTATGAAAAAGAAGGCGTATGAACTATCGACTCTTTGTGGCTTAGATATCGGAATGATAATCTGTTCACCATCCGGCCAAATAGAGACCTTGTCTTGGCCAAACCAACAAGATGATGATGGAAAAACGCTTCTTGATTTGATCGCAAGTGTTAGGAGTTTGATGTTGGCATGTGAGGGGCACGTGTGAGTCTGACTCACACGTGAGGTGCACATGAGTTTTCCACAACAAACTCCCAACTGATTTTCCCGCCACAAATTGTGTTTAAATACTTGTTTTCATTTCACTTCTAGCTAGTTTCCAAAATGTGTTAAAACACTCTCCCTCTCTAAATTCTGTGTGTAATTCAGTTGTAACTGTTGTAACTGTGTAACAAACTTCACCATTGATAATACAATTCTACTTTCGATTCTCTGTTTCCTATTTCTTGAGAATCCAAGTGTTGTAATCTACTAACGGTCTTAGTGACTCTAGTAGTGTGTATCAAGTGGTATCAGAGCTGCCTTCCTGGCAACTTGCCAAACAGCAGCGTCTGGTAATATGATTTTGCCTGTAAGTCGACTTTCTATCGATTTTGGCTCAACCAAATATATATTATGCTTCGAATGACTCGGACTACGGGTACCAAGTATAAGCTTGATCATATGATATAACCCGCGTACTATTACCTTGTTTTGCGAGTTTGTTATGCGAGTTTGCTATCTAGTCGAATCGCATATCATATGCTGCTAGTAGCGACGAGTTAGAGCTTGAGTCACTTTCAGTTGACATGGAACCACATGGAACTTGGATGAAAGTTCTTGGAATAACCGTTTTAATTCCTGGAGAATAAAGTTGTCAGAAAACATTCTTGCTGAAACAACGCAATTGCACTACTACAGAAAAAACACATTAGGTACGGTTTTTAGGGGCTTTTGGTACGGTTTTTGAACCGTACCAGATACAAGCGTACTAAAAAATAAAACACATATTTTTTGATGCGGTTTTTTAAAAAACCGTACCAAATACTTCTAATCAAAGTCATTATTAACTTGCTTTTTCGGTACGGTTTCTTTATAAACAGAAACAGCATCAAAATCCCTTTGTTTTAAAAAAATATATATATATATATAGATATTGATTTATTTAACTGAAGCTGTGTAGCCAACGAATCCAACTCAATTCACAGGTCACTGTTAGGAGTTTGATGTTGGCATGTGAGGGGCACGTGTGAGTCTGACTCACAGTGAGGCGGTGCATCCATGAGTTTTTCCACAACAAACTCCCATCTGATTTCCCGCCATCATTGTGTTTAAAATACTTGCTTTCATTTAATTTCTAGCTAGCTTTCCAAATGTATTTTTAAAAACTCTTCCTCTCTAAATATTTTTTTTTCATTCTGTGTGTAATTCAGTGTAAATGTTTGTAACTGTGTAACAAACCACCACCATTGATAATACAATTCTAACTTTCGATTCTCTGTTTTTTTTCTATTTATTGAGAATCTCAAGTGTTGTAATCTATTAACCGGTTTTAGTGACTCTAGTAGTGTGTATAGTGGTATCAGTGCTGCCTTCCTTGCAACTCCGTTTTGTTTTCCGGCAAGTTGTTGACGATTCCCGGGTGACGGTCTGTTATTTTTTTTCCGGCGAAGAATTGCTAACTTTCCTGGTCAAATCCCCTCCCCCATAGGACATAATGCAAAGTATTACACTGATACTTTGATCCACTGTATGCTACTCCGTCCAGAAACATGATCAATTGTCACACAGTCATCGCGATTACGAGAACAGCGCATAAGTGCTTAAATCCTCTGTTTTCGAACAAGTGATCAGTTTTGTTTGGTGTGAGGTTGACCAAGTGGCGGTTATTAGTGATTAACTAACTCAACAGAAGAAGAAGGAATTAGTTACTCACTATACATTCATAATCTTTTCATCTACAGTAGCATACTAATTGAATCTATGGCTCCTTCAACACGTACTATTGCAAACTCTAGTACTAATGAAGAAACTGTTACAAGACAGTATTTCGAAGCTGAGTTGGCACAACTCAGGCAGATGATCACTGGCTTGGCAACTCAGAACAATGTGGGGGCTAGACAAGCAAACCAATTCAGTAGACTTGCTAAGGTGGAATTTCCAAAATTCCATGGAGAAGATGTATTGGGATGGATCTTCAAATGTGATCAGTTTTTTCTCATTGACAACACTCCTGAAGAAGAGAAGGTAAAAATTGTCTCTGTACATTTGTTTGATAAAGCTCTATTATGGCATAGACAATTGATTAAGTCCAAAGGAGATAATGTTACTTGGAATGAGTATAAGGAGGCTATTACTTTGAGGTTTGGCTCAGTTTTTGATGATCCAATGGCTGCTCTTAAGAATGCTAAGTATGATAAGTCTGCTAAGGATTATCAGGACATTTTTGATAATTTGCTATGTAGAGTAGAAGTTAGTGAAGAGCAAGCTATTAGTTTGTATTTGGGAGGATTACCCACTGAATTGGAGATGGCTGTACGGATGTTTAAGCCAAAGACCTTATCAGATGCTTATTGTTTGACCACACTCCAAGAGGCAACATTAGAAGCAGTTAAAAAGAAGAATAGGCCGTTTGGAAGTCAGTCTAATGGGAGATTTGGGGTTACTAATGTCAATGGAAGTACTAATAGACAGCCATTATTACCATTGCCTGCTACTAACACTAATGGAAGGTCTAAACCAAACACTCCTCCTAGGAAGCAATTGACTCAGAAAGAGTATGAGGAGAAGAGATCAAAGAACTTATGCTTCTATTGTGATCAAAAATATGTGCCTGGACACAAGTGCACTGGTCAATTGTATTCTCTCATTGTGTGGGCTGACGATGAAGAAGAAGAGGAATTTTTGGATGCAGATGAAACATTGGCTGACTCAGCACAGGAAGAGATGCAACCTCAAATTTCCTTGAATGCTTTATCAGGAATTAGTTCTTTCCAAACCATGAGGGTTATTGGCTTGGTGGCAAAAGGGCACAAGTTACACATTCTAGTTGATTCAGGCTCTACACATAATTTCTTAGACATCAATATGGCTAAGAGATTAGGGTGTAAGATTAGGAGTACTTGTCCTTTGGCAGTATCAGTGGCTGGGGGAAGAGACATGGTTACTGTGAGTATGTGTAAGGATTTCCAATGGCAATTATATGGTCAAACCTTCACCACTGATGTGATGCTTATTCCTTTGGGAGGTTGTGATATGGTATTGGGAATCCAGTGGCTTTCTACCTTGGGGGATATTAAGTGTAATTTCAAAGAATTGAAGATGCAATTTTTATACAATAACACCAAGGTGTGTTTGAGAGGTACAACTAAGTCTGTTACACATTGGTTGGATGATAGGAAACAAATTGAAAGGTTGGAATCCAATGGACAAGCTGAATTAATGATGATGAGCATTTATCCAAACACTGGTTTACAGCTTATGCTTATGGAAGAAAAAGACCAGACAAAGTCCAGAGTGGACCCTAGCATACAGGAGGTTCTTACTGAGTATGCTGAAGTTTTTGAAGTTCCTAACAAGTTACCTCCTGCAAGATCTCATGATCATAGAATTCCTTTGTTGCCTGGTACCCAACCAGTCAACATTAGGCCTTACAGGCACCCTCCAGTACAAAAAGATGCTATTGAAGCAATGATTAGAGAGTTGTTGGAATCAGGAGTTATTAAACACAGCAAAAGTTCCTTTGCTTCTCCTGTAGTTATGGTAAAGAAGAAGGATAATTCATGGAGGATGTGTGTTGACTATAGACAATTAAACAAACACACCATTAAGGACAAGTTTCCTATTCCTGTCATAGAGGAATTGATTGATGAGTTGGGAGGAGCTGTGATCTTTTCCAAGTTAGACTTAAGGTCTGGATACCATCAAATCAGAATGTATGAGGATGACATAGCTAAGACAGCATTCAAAACTCATGAAGGCCACTATGAATTCTTAGTTATGCCTTTTGGCTTAACAAATGCTCCTTCTACATTTCAAGCTTTAATGAATGATGTGTTCAAGGAATTTTTGAGAAAATTCACCTTGGTATTTTTTGATGACATACTGATTTACAGTAAAAGCTTGGAGGACCATGTTCTACATCTTAAAGCTGTTTTGGCAAAGATGAAGGCTCACAGTTTGTATGCTAAAGAGAGTAAATGTGTGTTTGGGACTACTCATGTGGAGTATTTGGGCCATGTTATATCAGCAGAAGGAGTGGCTACAGATTCTTCTAAGGTTCAAGCTATGCAGACTTGGCCTATTCCAAAAACTCTCAAACAATTAAGGGGATTCCTTGGTCTCACTGGTTATTACAGGAGATTTATTAAGGATTTTGCTTCCATTAGCAAACCTCTTACACAATTGCTTAAGAAAAATTCCTTTAAATGGAATAATGAAGCACATAAGTCTTTTTTACTCCTCAAGGAAGCTATGGTCAAGGCTCCAGTTTTGGGTTTACCTAACTTCAACAAGTCCTTTATAGTGGAGACTGATGCATCAGGGGTTGGATTGGGAGCAGTGTTGCAACAAGATGGCCACCCAATAGCTTACCTAAGTAAGTCTCTAGCACCCAAACACCAGTCCCTTTCTACTTATGAAAAAGAGTTTCTAGCTGTTCTATTGGCTTTAGAGAAGTGGAGAGGATACCTCTTAGACAAACATTTTGTTATTAAGACAGATCATTACAGTTTGAAGTATCTGCTAGATCAAAGGATTTCTACCCCAGCTCAGATGAAGTGGCTTCCTAAACTAATGGGCTATGATTATGAAGTAATCTATAAGCAAGGCAAAGATAATGCAGTAGCTGATGCATTATCTAGAAGAGGAGATGTGGGTGAATTGTTAGCCATAAGTACTACTTCTGTGAGTACTGAGTTATATGACAGGGTAGTGCAAAGTTGGGTAGAGGATGCTCACTTGCAGAATATTATTGCAGACCTCAAGAAAGGAGAAATCAGAAAGCATTATGTCCTCTGTAATGATCAGCTCTTGAGAAAAGGCAAATTAGTGATTGGAAACAATGATTCCTTAAGAAAGGATTTGCTATCCTACTTCCATGATGGTGTTATTGGTGGACATTCAGGGGTTAAAGCAACCACTCATAAGATTTGTTCTGTTTTTTACTGGAAGGGCCTGAGGAAGCAAGTGAAACAATGGGTTAAAGATTGCTTGGTTTGTCAAAAGTGTAAGCCTGATCTATCTGCATATCCAGGCTTGTTACAACCCTTACCCATTCCTAAAACTGTATGGTCTAGCATATCAATGGATTTTATAGAGGGCTTACCAAAATCACATGGGTGTTCTGTAATATTTGTGGTGGTTGACAGATTGACTAAGTATGCTCACTTCATGCCTCTATCACACCCTTTCACAGCTATGCAAGTGGCTCAAGTTTTCTTAACTCAGGTCTGCAAATTGCATGGAGTGCCTGAATCTATTGTATCAGACAGGGATAAGGTATTCCTTAGTACCTTTTGGAGGGAATTGTTTAAACTTCTTCATGTGAAATTGCTACTTTCTTCTGCATACCATCCACAAACAGATGGTCAGACAGAAGTAGTTAACAGGTGCCTAGAAACATACTTAAGGTGTATGACAGGTGAGAATCCTAAGGGCTGGTTTAAGTGGGTGCCCTTAGCTGAGCTATGGTATAATTCCAATTATCACTCCTCCATTGGCACTACTCCTTTTGAGGCCTTGTATGGACAACCACCACCAATACATGTTCCTTATGTTGGTGGATTGAGTAAGGTGGATACGGTTGATAGATCCTTAGTTGCTAGAGAGCAAGCTATTGCAACCTTGAAGTTTCATCTGGCTAGAGCTCAGAACAGGATGAAGCAGCAAACTAACAAGCATAGGATTGAAAGGGAACTACAGGTAGGGGACTTGGTACTGTTAAAATTGCAGCCCCATAGACAAGTTTCTATCAGGCAAGGCAAACAGAATAAGTTTTCCCCCAAGTATTTTGGCCCTTTTGAGGTGATTGCCAAAGTTGGACAAGTAGCTTATAAGCTAAAGTTACCACCTCAAGCCCAAATACATGATGTCTTTCATGTGTCTCAGCTTAAGAAGTTGCAGGGACAACATCAGTTCATTACTCAAGCTATCTTACCACAACTGAATACAGAGGGACTTTTGGATGTGACTCCACTTAAAGTTTTGGACAGGAAGATGGTCAAGAGGAACAATGCCATGGCGGTGTATGGGTTAGTGCAGTGGAGCAATGGTGAGCCACAAGATGCTACTTGGGAGTTGTTAGAGGACATCTACAAGAAGTATCCACACTTTGATTCTTGAGGACAAGAATCATTTAAGGAGGGTGGATTGTTAGGAGTTTGATGTTGGCATGTGAGGGGCACGTGTGAGTCTGACTCACACGTGAGGTGCACATGAGTTTTCCACAACAAACTCCCAACTGATTTTCCCGCCACAAATTGTGTTTAAATACTTGTTTTCATTTCACTTCTAGCTAGTTTCCAAAATGTGTTAAAACACTCTCCCTCTCTAAATTCTGTGTGTAATTCAGTTGTAACTGTTGTAACTGTGTAACAAACTTCACCATTGATAATACAATTCTACTTTCGATTCTCTGTTTCCTATTTCTTGAGAATCCAAGTGTTGTAATCTACTAACGGTCTTAGTGACTCTAGTAGTGTGTATCAAGTGGTATCAGAGCTGCCTTCCTGGCAACTCCGTTGTTTTCCGGCAAGTTGTTGAGATTCCGGTGACGTCTGTTATTTTTCCGGCGAAGAATTGCTACTTTCCGGTCAAATCATAGACATAATCAAAGTATTACACTGATACTTTGATCCACTGTATGCTACTCCGTCCAGAAACACGATCAATTGTCACACAGTCATCGCGATTACGAGAACAGCGCATAAGTGCTTAAATCCTCTGTTTTCGAACAAGTGATCAGTTTTGTTTGGTGTGAGGTTGACCAAGTGGCGGTTATTAGTGATTAACTAACTCAACAGAAGAAGAAGGAATTAGTTACTCACTATACATTCATAATCTTTTCATCTACAGTAGCATACTAATTGAATCTATGGCTCCTTCAACACGTACTATTGCAAACTCTAGTACTAATGAAGAAACTGTTACAAGACAGTATTTCGAAGCTGAGTTGGCACAACTCAGGCAGATGATCACTGGCTTGGCAACTCAGAACAATGTGGGGGCTAGACAAGCAAACCAATTCAGTAGACTTGCTAAGGTGGAATTTCC
>BQNB010165733.1:0-14188 GCA_026074375.1 Tanacetum coccineum | reverse complement strand
CTTATGTTATGATTGTGTATGCTTTTGATGTCACACCATATTTGTAATACTTCTACCCTTCTGGGTCGGGGCGTTACACATACACACTCTTAGTGTGACAACTGTGCCTTGAGTAGGTTAGTCAAACCGTTAGTATTAGCTTGAACATCATTATGTACTATATAATTATGTGTTTATGTGATATTATGTGAGTTTGGCTACCAATCCATGGAGCGTGACTGTCTCATTGTGATTGAGTTTATGGTTGTTATGGGCATTTCATTTTGTTCACATTTTAGTGACAATGAAAATGATGGTATAATTCTATGTGTCGTATTTATGTGTATATGTATACGTATTTATATCTTTAATTGTTAGTAGTTAGTAAAAATTAAAAGTTTAGTTTAGAAAATATAGAAATTAGAACTTAGTTTTACTAAGTTAGTAAAAAAAAAATTAGAAATGAAATTTATTAATAGTTATTTAATTTAGTTTTAATTTAAAAGGTTTAAAGATAAATAAAAGGTTTTTTTATAAAAATGTCAAAATAAAGGGTTTATTATGTAAATAATAATAATAAAAATAAATAAAAATAAATATATAGGGATGTTTGGCCGCCGGTTTTGGGAAGGAAAATAAAAAAAGGAAACAAAGTTTTAAACCAATCAAATTCAAATTTGTATTTATCTTAAACACAATTGTAAAATCTATAAATACCAAAACCCTTGTCCCCTCCTTCTCCCTTTTGTTTGACCGGCCAAGACCAAGAAGAAAGAAAAAAATATACTTTTTTATCAAGAATCAAGTGGTGATTTTGTGTATCAAAATTAAGGTTTTAGGTATGTTCATAAACCCTAATTGTTTTAATTTTATTTTTAATTTATGCAACTATAAAGTGATGGATAAATTAGGGTTTCATAAAACCTATAAATTAATTATGTTAGACTAATTATGGGTGATTAGTGATGAATTATAAGCATGTTGGTGAGATCGGTTAGGGTTAGATCGCGTTAATTTATGATTTAGGGTTTGGCAGATTTTAGGGCAGTGGTTCAAGAAATCTTATACTATATATAAATACGTAGATAGATATATAATAGTAAAAATCTCTCAATTCTCAATTATAATAAACCGGGAAGTCGAATCCCCGGGTCGTTTCCCCAATGAGGCGTGAAATTGACGGTTACATTAACGGTAAGATGATTAGTGCTTGAATGGGAAAGAAATTATGATTGGTTTTATCTACGTCTACTAGAAACAAGCAAATAAAATCAAGTTAAACGCTTAAACGATTAACCGGAAGCAAATAAACGTGACAATTAAATCCTAAAAATCTAGAAAAATAATTTTTAAGTTTAGAAAAATCTAGAATATTATAAAAGTTAAGAAAACTATTTTTTTATTTTATTTTTGAACTTAAATTCCTATTTTTAAAATTAAGTTTAAAACTATAAAAATTAAAATTAAAATTGAAAAGTTATAAAAATAATTTTTCTTTTTATAAAATATAAAGCTATTAATTTTAAAACTAAAAATTATTTTTTTGTATTTTTCTGAAACTTATTTTATTTTTTTTTGAATTTTCTAAGATTTAAACCTATTAAAAACTTAAAAATAATGAAATAAAATTAAATATTAATCCTAAAAATTTTATAAAAATAACATTAAATGCAGAAAAGGTGCAGAAAAATGAGAAAAATAAAAGCCCTAATTTTTATAAACTTAATTAAAAGTAATTCGATTAATTAAAATCTAAACCTAAAAAGTATTAAAATTAAAAAGAAAATAAAAAGATTAAAAAGAAACTGAAAAGAACAGGGGGCAACGGTGGACAAAAGAGACTAGAGGGTAGGCGGGCAAACATCTCAAATTTTACACCTAAGAACAAACGGGTAACCCTTAACTTTGCACTAATTACCAAACAGACCCTATGATTGGGCTTATTGAAAAAGTGCAAATAATCAAAAACTCAAAAGAGCAAAGTTGAAGAGCAGCTTATAGGGAACAACTTTAATGAAGGGGCTTATGGGTGAAAAGCTCTTATAAGCTCTAAAAAACTAACTTAAGCTGCTGACATCAGTAGGTATAGCAAATAAGCTGATTTAAACTGCCCACTTTGGGCTTAAATTCAGATAATCTAAAGGGACTTTTAGTGAAAACCAATTGCAGATTTGTATTTAGCTACATGAACTCTAAATAATTCCTAAATCTAAGATCCTAAATCCAACTTTTGCTAACCTAAATCTGAGCTCAAAGACAGCAGTACTAACTTTTTAGTTAGTACTGCTGGTGCATTTTGCACTTGCACAAGACAAATTTCAGACAACCTTTGAGGTTGCAGCTGCACTAGATGCACTCTAATGAGTGTGTTCAAACACTAAATAAGCTCACACAAATCCCTAAGCTCCTATATCACTAAAAGCTATCTTATTCTAAATCAAAAAGTGCCCTGGTGCAGGAACAGTTACTATAAGCCAAAATTTCCACAAAAATGCAAGCTAAACTTTGAACCCATTTTGAAAACTTGTTATTTTATGAAACTCAGCTGCACAAAATGTTTTACTCAATTGGGGTTGACTTTTTCAGGTCAAAACAAGTTAAACCAAACACCCCTTAAAATTGACAGATTTTAAACCTAAGCTTTTAAAATGAAAACTACTGAAAAAACTTTATTAACCAGATTATTAGAAGCTCTTAACAACTTATTTAAACATAATTAAGTTACTAAAAAAGCAGATCTAATCAGTTGCTATTTTAGCAAAAATTGAAAGAACAAAGGAAATGTAAATGAACGCTTACTATTACTTTAGCTGAACAAAGGGTACCATTTAATGGCAGTACAAGCTCTTCAGCTTATAAAATTAAGGGTGAGAGTAAAGTCTCTTGGCTTTACCACAACAGCCACGGCCATTGCTTTCAAAAGTATTTTAGAAAAGTAACACTTTAATTTACTTGATTTTAGGATTTTCAATATAGGATTATGTGCTTATTATGCTCAATCAATGGCTTAGAGTCGCCAATGAGAGTTATGAGTGCTTTATGCTTATTTGAGAAAGATTTAAGGAAAAAGGCTTAGGAAAATAAAGGGACTTTTAAGATTTATATCTGAAACTTTGATTGATTAATAAGGATGGATACAATACTTGAATAAAAGGAAATGGAAATGAAACAAAAATTACTTGAAATACAATTTAATCTAAGGGTCGTTTGGTATGTCTTGTGCTTCTCCAATTTATAGCAGCTGAGCATTCCTCCTGGTGTGTTAGTTTTGTGAGAGTGTTCACCAAAGTCATTTCCAGCCATAGACTTCCATTGTGCTTCTTGTATCATAATCTCAGCCCTTTATTTGTGCTCGTTTCTTGTGAGATTGCCAGCTTGGCAATCTTTATTGGGTGTGGTGGTAGTGGAGGAGGGGAGGAGTTGTTACCCATTGGTTTTTGGTGAGGTAGCAGGGTAAAGAGGTGGGGGTGAACTCGTGATGTTGCCTTGGGTTTTGATGGCGGGAAAGTGAGTTTGAGAGAGACAGGGAAAGAGTTTACCCACTTGGCAGTTTTGCCCCCTCAAAGTGTGTGTATCAATTACACCACACGTCCTAGTGTTTTATCACTTTAGAAAATTGGCAGTTTAAGCCCTCCAGGTTACATAGGTCATTTGCAAAACTCGTCCTTGGTTAATACAGCTTGAGAGGGTTGGCAGAAATGGCCCTCCAAGTTTATTGGGCTTATGTTATGTGGTATAGATACTTAACGGGCCGACCCGGCCCGTTAAACGGGTACGGGTTGGCCCGAAAAATATAAATACGCCTTCGGCTTCGGTTTTTCGCGCTCTTTCCAAATCCATGCTCGGTTTTGCCGATTTGACTTTGTTTTCGTCCTTTTGTGTGATATCCGGTACCTGCACAGTACAAACACAAAAACAAACAGATCTTTGGCATTTTATGTGCGTTTTTGGTCGTTTAGGGTCGATTTTATGTATAAAAGGTATGTGTAATTAAGCACATACCAATATGAATGAGAGCATCCGCGAAACTTAGCTCAAAGTGAAGATTACGGAAGATTTCCATAAACTTTGAAGCTAGGATATCATCCTTTTCACGAATCTTTTGTTTGTTGAGTCTCGATGGGTAAGGCAAATTAGGTTTGGCTTTGTTGGCAACGAAAGAAGGTTCTTCGATTGGTTCTTTGTCTTTGGTATGTTCATGGACCAATGGAGGAGGTTGGATGTCTTCGGTGCTCGGTAGCTCCGTATCCTTTGTCACCTCACTTTCCTTTTCCACCACCGGCGGTGGAATCGGAGGTCCATCGTATGAAACACCACTACGAGTTGTAATTGCCTTGGCTTCGTTTCTTGGGTTTGGAATGGTATTGCTTGGTAAAGAACTTGAACTTGAAGGTTGGTTTGTGTGATAGTTTTGCATGAAACCGAGCATCATTTTCTGAAAATCATCTTGTTTCTTTTGAGAATCACTGTAAACTCTTTGAAAATCATTTTGGGTTCTTTGAAAATTATCCAACTTCATTTGCAAATTATTCATGTTCGCATCATTAGCTTTAGAATAACTTTCAAATTCCGTTTTAGACACACTATTTGTTGGAGGTTGGTAAGGTAAAACTTGATTGATTTGTGGTTGGTTGGTTGGTGGTTGGTATGGTGGAGCTTGATAAACTTGATTTTGACGGTTTTGATTAAAGTTTCCTCCACGGTTTTGGTTGAAATTAGAATTGGTTCCTTGGTATCGGTTTTGGTTGGTTTGGACATTCGGTTGATTGAAACCCGGTGGTTTCATTTGACTTGCCAAATTGGAAGGTTGGTTTCTTTGGAGAAAATTACCAACAGCTGCGGTTTGTTGAAATTGTTGGATGTTGTCATGAAAAACGGGAAAATCGTTTCCACCTCGAGTTAACGGACAATGGTTAAAATTGTGATTTGATCCACAAGTGACACATACTTCCTCAACTGCTTTGACGGGTGCAGGAGTAGTAACAACTAAAGCTTTCATTTCATTCAACATTTTGTTCATCTTGATAGTCATCTTATCCTCGAGAGAAGCGGCTATTTGTTGCATATCGAAAGAATTATTAGAAGGTGAAGAATTAGAAAGAGGAGCATCCGTACTCACTCTTGAATCATTAGCACGACTTCTTGAGTAACGAACTTTTGACTTGCTTTCAATAATCGCTAAACCTTCTTGAGGCATCTTGTCTAAGAAATTCAACCCGACGGCAGAATCTTAGGCTTCTTGATCGTTTGAATTTCTAAGAATTATAATAAAGTATCGTGTTGGTGTTGTTCGAGTAGCTAGGTGAGGGATCATTGACGAAGGAGTCCTTTAAAACATTCCTTGCTTCTTTGTTGGTTTCGTTTGGTTCTTGATAATAATGTGATTTTGGTTTCGCGAGATAAGGTGTTTTGATGGTGGGGAAGAATTGTTAATGAAATTTTGAACAGGTAGTCCATGTGAGAATTGATCTAGGAGGTTCCTTGTCTAACCAATCTCGGGCTTCACCGTCTAGAGAAAAAGGGAAAAGCAAAAGCTTTACCGAAGTGTTCGGAACTTCGGGATGTCTAAACGTTGAAGTGACCTTGTGTAAAATATCGAGAGATTATGCGGGTCTTGTCTAACCCTGTAAACTTTTACTTTGCACAAGATTGATTAACGGTTGTTTATAGCTCGAAATGTTAGCAATTGATTGGTGGATACAACTATAGCATCTCAGATCCCTCGTTGGGGCTGGTAACTATTTGCGGGCCATTGTTCGATTGTCGGCCATTGGAACAACGTTTTGTTCAACAATTGGTTCTTCTAAATCAAAATTTTCAACAACCGGAAGAGTTTGTTGTTGTCGACGTCTTCGAGATTGCGAACGAGTGCGCATAAAAAGGAAAAACTAAAAATTAAAAAGCAAAACTTTACACTAATTTTTTTTTAGCAATGAATTTTAACGGTTACACGAAAGAGACTTAAACCAAATAATCAACTACTTCACGGTAGCTCTCAAAAATTGCTTTTCAAGGTGAGCCGTACTTCGTAGAGACACAAATGGCAAGTGTTAAATCTTTAGTTCGATTTGGGAACCAACAAGTTCACCGGAAATTATTATGATAACACCTCCGTTGAGAATGTTATATTTTGGTATTTTTACCAATTGGTGACTTTTATTTCTTAATTAAAAAGGAAGATTTTTTTTTTATATTTTTGATTTTTCTATTTTTTTTTATCTTTTACTTATACTAAAAAGAAAATGAAAATATTTTTTTACTTTTTATATTTTATGATTTTTTTTTGTTTTTTTGAATTATAAAACAAAAATGAAACTTTCGAGGGTGAAAGGATCTTCAAACCAAATCAACAAACACAAAACGTAGGAATCTTAATCACTAGTCCCCGGCAGCGGCGCCAAAAACTTGGTGTCTTCATAAAAGTCGTTTAACCACGTAAAAGTATATATATAATTATAATACTTTAAAAAGTGGGAAATTAAAAAATTACCAGTTACCCTTTGTTAAAAATTTACACTCTCAAAAATATAATATATTATATATTTAAAATACGTTTTATTAAACCGGGTCAAGTATGAATACCCCCCCCGGGTCGTTATCCCCAATGATAGTGAAATTGAAACTCGTTTAACGTTCGGATTCTGATTTGAATTAAGCAAGTCTATTTGATTTGGAAGCTTTGACTTACTTAAAAAATGGGACAATTAATCAAAATACTGGAAAACATATAAAACGCAATCTATTAAGCAAGTAAACTAATTTTATCCAAAAAAATGTAAACTAACATTTATAAACCTAAGATATGAACAAAAGAAAAATTTTAGGAAAAAGAAAAACATTTTTTTTGGCTTTTTAGATTAAAAGATATGATTTTTCTAAAATTTAAACTAAATAAAAACTATAAAAATAATAAAACTCTTAAAAATAAAGTCCTAAAATTTTTATAAAAATCACACTAATTAAAGAAAATGTGCAGAAATTTTCTAAAATAAAAGCCCTAATTTTTATCTTTTTATAAAGTTTAATTAGACTAATTAAAACTAACCCTAATTATTAATTAAAACTTAATTAAAAACTAACTTAGGGACTAACTGTGAAAAAGACTTAAGGGATAACGGGGCTAAAACATTTAACGGGCAAGGTTAACTGAGAAACAACTAAAATAGGTAAATTACAAGAATGGTCCCTGAGGTCCTACCCCGATAATTTCCAAAGTCCATATATAAGCTCAAATTCTAAAAGTGCTTATCACTAAAGACTTAAAAGAGCAAAGTTGTAAAGGAAGCTAGTAGGAACAAAATTAATAAAAGCTACTTGGGCTGAAAATAACAAATAAGCTCAATAAGAGCTTATTTTTGAACTGACCTCAGAAAGTAGGCCTTAACTCTTGGTTTTAGAAAATAAGCTCTAAAAAACTCAAAATTAATTCAAAATAAAAAAAAGAAGATCTAAATAGCTTATGACTTGCTTAAGCTAATTAAGAAAAGAAAATAGAGCTAGAAACCCTTTTAAGCTACTAAAATTATTCATAAACTAGGCAAACTCAGAAATCAAAAGCAATAAGCAAAAATCTAATTAAGCTAAAAGACTCAAATAGAAAATCTAGACTTTGAGCTACTGAGAACTTATAAAACTAATTTTTATCTATCTATTTAAGCTATAAAATTCTTACCATCATTTAAAGCTAAAGATTAAGAATTTATAAAGCTAATATTACTAAACCTACTGTTTTGGTTTTTTAAAGTCCAATATTTTTTGTGACTTTTGACAGCTATTATGCTAGGTAAATAAGCTAGAAAATGAAATTTAAGTTTATATCTTATTAAGCTATAACATAAACTATAAGATGCTAAGAGATAAGACTTATTCAAATCCTAAATGCTTGTTGAAATTGGGAATTTGAATATCAGCCAGTCTAATAACGTAGTATGCTGTACATATTGGCAGCTAATTTGAACTAGGAAAGTAAGCTAGGAAATGCTAACTAAGATTAAATCTTTACATAAGCTTAAATAGACTTAATCCTACTTGAATGTAAGCACCTAAATCTCTTCTTAACTTTAACTAAAATTAAGAGCAAAAGGTAAGCAGTACAAAACTGTGACAGCCTGTACTAACTTTTTAGGTTAGTACTGGGCTTTTGCAACAAAATGCAAACAAGAGTGCAGGTTTCCTAAGGGAAATCCTGCACTAAGACACACTCAAATAGAGTGTATAAACAAAATTCAAGCAAGATCTAAGCCTTGGAGGGCTTAGATCAACAATTGCACAAGTGAAATTCAAAGAAAATTTCCCCTGGTGCTGGCATCAACATAATAAGCCATAACTATTGAAAATTTTGAATTCTAACTTATAAAAACTAAATGAAAACTAATTTTAAATGAAGACTTAGCTGAATCAAGCAAATAGCACTAATGAAATTGACTTTTAGAGGTCAAAGTGCACTAAACCAAACACCCCTTTAATATAATGACAAGTTTGAGAAAAGCTCTTTAAGAGAAATCTAATGAACAAGTACTGAATACCAGATAAAAACTAGCTTAAAATAAACTTAATTAACAAAACTTAACAGCTAAATAAGCATTAATCTAAGATCTATACTACTTTACTATATTTTTGGTTTTTTAGAGGTTTTTAAGACAATAATATGAAAATCTATGATTTAAACTAAGAAAATTGAAAACAGATAAACAACTAAGATGATTTAGCTAGATAAAACTCAAATAAGCACTAATAAGCAAATAAGCAGATCTAAGTATAGAAAGCAATGAGATTACTATTTAAAGCTAGAATTAAAGGAAATGAAAGAGAAAAATTACATAACTACTCTAGCTAAAACAAGAGGGACCAATTAAGCAGGGCTACAAGCTCCCTAGCTTATTAGATAAGCTGGGGTAAAGTCCTTGGGATCTCTTCCAATTTAAGATCCCCTTCCAAAAAGCTGATATCCAATAAGGTCCATAATAAATGTAAGTTTAAACTGATTTTAGGTTTAAGTAAGATTAATTCTGAATTCAATAAGCTCTATTTCAGCTTATAGACTGAAAGAGCTTTAAATGAGCTTATGACAGGCTTATGAGAAATAGCTTAATATTTGAGAAGCTTAAGAGTGAGATTTAAAAAAAACTTTAAAACTGAATTTCATTAATAGAAGAGACTGATTACATTGATTAAAAAAATTATAAAATATTTAAGTAAAATTACAAAATTAAGCTAGACTAAAAATTACTAAAAACTAGATGGTGTGTGTGTGAGAAGTGAGGCCTATTTATAGGCTGCCTTGGAAGATTCTAGCCCTCTTGCCCTGCTCTCCAAACTTTCAATCTCAACCAATCATTTCTTCAATCATTTGATCATCAATTGTGGCCGTTTGATCAAATTGTGGACACCTGAGGATTGCCAGCGTGTCATTCTCTTTTGGAAGGCATTGTGCTTCTTTTGTGAGTGTTTTAGCACAAAAACCCACTTAAATTTGTGCTTTCACCATTGTTGACGTGGCCTTTGATTGGGAGAGGTTAAGTAATCCTTTGATAAAGACTGATTTGTCCCTTCATTTGTGTTAGTGAGCTCATGAATTGACCTAAGCACCCTTTAATTTGGAAAACCCCTTTGATTTACCCTGGATGGTGAAACGGGGAAGAAAGGTGAACAGTAACTGGTTCGCGCCCTTTCTTTGACAGTTAAAAACGTTATAGTTTGGCATTTTTACACTTTCAGTCCCTCTCTTTCTTTTCCCTTTTTCAAGTTATAAATAACTTTCGGGATTTGCAAGATTGGTCCTTGTGGACTTTTATTGACCATGATTGACTATCTTTGACTGAGGCTTGACATTTTTGGCTTCGGCTTTGATCCTTTGGCTTCTTTTTGTACTCTTCTGATTCTCGTGTCCGTGCTTGCCCGTTTTTGACTGTTTTCTTGTGATTTTTGACTTATCCGTTCCTGCACACACAAAACACAAATACAAGCATATTTTTGCTATTTTTGGTCTGTTTTGGGTTTATTTGGGCTATTTTAAGCATAAATGGATATGTGTATTTTACACTTATCAAACCTTAATTTAGAGGGAATGTATATTCAAATGAGATGTTATATTACTTGTACATGTGTCTTAGCAGCTTGTACATTCACTTTAGATATTAACTTTTCATGGAATTAGAGTTTAGAGGTATATGATAACGGTTTAAAGCCCGTTTTGAAATAACGTTGTAAATGGTACATTATATGAGTAATGTACTTTGTATAAATGATATTAAGATATTGAATTGACATATTATCATGTTTGCTTGACATATATGTAGATAGGATTGTCATAGATAGGTTGTGTGAGCTCGTTTACTTTAGTTATGCAAGTTGCGTTGCATATTGAGATATTGGTAATGTAAGTAATGTAATAAAGCGAAAATTTTCTCCGTACAAATGTGATCATAATAAAATAGGTTGATTTTACATTGATGAAATTTTCGGGTTGTTATAAATGGTGTTCATGACACGTTCCACATGTCAAACCTTAAGAAGTGTTTGGCTGATCCAACATGCAAGTGCCTTTGGATGAGATTCGAGTTGATGCTAAGTTGAATTTTATGGAAGAGCCTGTGGAAATTTTAGAAAGAGAGTTTAAGAAGTTGAAGCATAGTAGGATTGCCATCTTCAAGGTTTGGTGGAATTCAAAACATAGTCCTGAATTCACGTGGGAATGTGAAGATCAGATGAAATTGAAGAATCCGCTTTTGTTTAGTGATGTTAGTGGTTGAATTTCGGGGATAAAATTCTTTTAAGGGGGTAGAATGTAACCTTTGCCCTTTTTGTGTTCTGAATATTTCATTTATAGTCCTTTGACTATTTGACTTTTGTTAGTTTATTCAGATTTGGTACCGTGTTGACGGTGATGATTTTTATAAGAATTGTGATGAATTATGGTTTATTGTTGTTAGATATTAGAAAAAGACTCGGTCACCCCGTGTATTTTACCATTTATTGTAGCTCATAGTTAAGCGTTTAATGTATAACATTCGCTAATGGGCCAGGTATTAAACCCAACGTGTAAGCCCACTACGAAGGCCTTAAGGCTGGTTTTTGTTGTCACTATACAAGCCTCTTCCATGCCATGGAAGAGGTGGGTTAGTCATTTACATAACATAATTTCATTTTCTCTCTCTAGAAAGTTGGCTAATCCACTAGTCATCTAATTGTGTTATGATTTCCAATATCCTACAATTGGTATCAGAGCACTTGGGATGATTAGCTAGATTGTGTGTGCATTTTTTTGGTTAATGTAGATCAAAATTTTGGTTTTTGAAGGTTTATGGTCTTGTTCTTGGTTTTCTTTGATCTTGACGTTTGTGATGTTAAATTTCATGTTTTTATAGTTGCTATAGCCTTCTAGTACCAAGTTGTGGAAAAGAAACCAGGCAAAAACGTTCAAAAGGGTGATTTTTAGGTGAAAAACCAAAAGTTTCTATCTAGCGAGTTAAGTTACTATTTGAAGTTCTTCGCAGCGAGTTAGGGTGCTGTACTGGCGAGTTGTCAGAATAGTACACTGTGTGTTAGAAAGTACTGTGTCAGCGACTTGTCTTCTTGTGCAGGTAGCGAGTTAGGTAGCGAGTTAGGCAGCGAGTTAACTTCTCTTGCAAGTAGCGAGTTGGATCTAGCGAGTTATAGGTTTATTGAAGACTATTTTCTAGTGACTTGTGAACAGAAACTCTGCCAAAATTTCTTCTCATTAGGGAGTTGTCAAACACTCCTCTTAGCGAGTTGAAGGTAGTGAGTTGAAGGTAGCGAGTTACAGGGTTATTGAAGATTTTTGCTAGCGAGTTGAAGGCAGCGAGTTACAGGATTTTTGAAGATATTTATACTAGCGAGTTAGGAAAGGAAACTCTGCCAATTGTCTTTCTTGCTACCAAGTTATCAAGTCTCTACCCAGCAAGTTACAGTGTAGCGAGTTGTGGACTTTTGGACTAAGTTTCTTCAAATTGACTAATTTCAACCTGTAATCCTAACAAGCTTGAAACAACAATATTTACATTCTATTCAATCAAATCCCCTTTTAACATACAATCACTAATCATTGTTCGATCAACTTAACTCATTTCACAATCAATTAAGATGGCTAATCATTTCGGAGGATATCCAATGTGCCGGTTCTGATACCCGACCACCTATGCTTGATAGGATGACTGATCATGCAACAATGTATTGACTGTATTGTCAAGGAAAAGTGAATGGGGTGAAATCCCCCCCCCCCCCCCCCTGAAGTCATCTGATGAAGGACCCATTTCAGTTAGGGATATAGAGACAACTGCTGAAGGACAGAACGGTGCAGGGGGGGCAACTTGGTCTCGAACGAGCTCGTGTCTATTCGAATCTTTCACCTGAAGATAAGGATAGGTATAACGCTGACATTCGGGCAACAAACATCCTACTTCAAGGGTTACCAAAGGACATCTACACTCTTATCAATCATTACACAGATGCAAAGGACATATGGGATAATGTGAAGATGCTCCTGGAAGGTTCGGATTTAACTAAAGAAGATCAAGAGTCACAACTGTATGATGACTTTGAACACTTTCGTCAGAACAAAGGAGAAACTATTCACGACTACTATGTCCGGTTTGCCAACATCAAGATGACCATGTCCAGAATGCAACTAAACTCAAAGTTTGTTAACAATATGTTGCCTGAATGGGGTCGATTTGTAACAGCAGTGAAACTGAATAGAGGATTGAGGGACTCCAACTATGATTAGTTGTATGCTTATCTGAAGCAACACGAGGCGCATGCCAATGAGAACAAAATGATGTTGGATCGATTCACTCAACACACCATGGATCCTCTTGCCTTGATGTCCAATGTTTCACACCAGCAATACTATTCACAATCATCTACAACTCTACCATCCTCATATGTTCCACCACACTTTACGGACAACACTCCACTTGATTTAGGACTCTCTCCAACTGACAACTTAATTGAAAACTTAACCAACACACTTGCCCTACTCACCCAATCATACAAACATACCTACCTCAAACAAACAATCAACTCAGAACTTCATCTAATACAAGGAACCCAAAATTAGCAACTGTCTCAAGCGGTAGGTTGTGGTTCAGAATGTTCAGGGTCGACAGAATAGAGGTCAGGGGAACAATGCACGGGGTGCAGGTGCGGCTGGATATGGGGGAGCTCAGAACAGAGTTGGGAATTCAAATCCAGGTCAAGCAAGACATATTAAGTGTTACAACTGCAACGGTATAAGGCCTCATTAGCAAGGAACTACCACTACAACTCCAAGCGGCTCACAGTTTCAGAATACTTTAAGGACAAGATGCTGCTGATGCAAGCTCAGGAGAATGGAGTGGTTTTGGATGAAGAGCAGTTGTTGTTTATTGCAGGTGGACAAGATAGCACTTTTGATGATGATGTGGATGAGCCACCGGTACAAGATTTGGCACTCAATGTGGACCAGGTCTTTCAAGCTGATCAATGTGATGCTTTTGACTCTGATGTTGATGAGGCTCCTACTACACAGACCATGTTCATGGCAAATCTATCATCAGCCGATCCAATCTATGATGAAGCTGGTCCATCATATGATTCAGACATTCTATCTGAGGTACAAGATCATGATAACTATCTAGATAGTGTTGGTGAGTATCATGAAGTACACGAGATGCAAAACGATGTACAACAAAACTACGTTGTTGACTCTGATGCTGAATATACGAGTGATAGTAATATTATTCCGTATGAACAGTATGTGAAGAACAACGCAGAGCAAGTTGTACAAAGTAATGTATCTTCTGTGCCAAATGATGCTTTAATGATGATAATCAATGATATGCATGAACAGGCTGCCCAATGTATTTCTGCGAATGAGCAGAACAAAGTAGTTAATGAATCATTAACTGCTGAACTTGCGAGATATAAGGAACAAGTCGAGATTTATGAAAAAAGGGCAAGGTTTGAATTAACTGAAAGAGAACAAAAGATTGATGAACAATTGAGAATAATTATCACTGACCGTAACATTAAGGAAGAATCTTTGAAAAAGGAACTTCATTCTGTAAAAATGCAACTTAATTCTACCATTGACCATAACAAGTTAATGATAGAAGAAGTTACAACTTTGAGAAAGGATTTTAAACAGAAAGAAAGAATTATAAGAAAAAGTTGAAGATAAATTATTCAAACAAGATCAGTCTCTTCAAAC
>BQNB010165730.1:12500-14188 GCA_026074375.1 Tanacetum coccineum | reverse complement strand
CTAAGCTAACTTGTACAAGCCTTTTTTAAGTCATAATAACCTGTTTTTAAAAGTTTCAATGTTTAAAAGTAAGTTTTAAGGTTTTATTTACATGTTGTTTAAATCTGTGGTCCTAAAATCTTTTCAAACTGCTTTAAATTGATTTTTGATTAAAAGTAAGTTTTAAGGTTTATTTCATGGTTCATTTTGGAGTTTTAATGCAGTAGAAAAAAAGTTGTTAGACTGAATTAAGTCTTATGGTTTTTTATACTCAAAATCTGTCAACTCTTGTTTTAGTTTTTAAGTTGAAAATGACTTTTTCAATCTCAATTTTAGTTAGGTTAATGGAAGTTTTAGGTTATGATTTTCATAGCACAAGTAGTTAGTAGTATAAGCTTCATCTGTTTAGCTTTTTGTAGTTTTAGAATAGCTTTTACTAGCTTATTTTGAGGCTGCAAAAAGCCATTTGTCTTTAAAAAAAAGAGAGAATTAAAACTCATCATATACAGAGTAAACAGCCCTTTTCATTTAGCTTTTAAATAGCTTATCTGATTTTCAAAATGCTTTTTGAATGTTGATTTAGATAGTTTTTAGCATAAGCTTTAAGGTTTCACTAGTCATTTTGCCATAAGGTTCCATCTTCTAGCTTAAAAATAAGCTAGAAAGTGCCCCTTTGGCTGTTTGGTTAGTAGGTTTTAGCCTAGAAGCTTATTTGCTTTTCTGAGCTTATTGGCTTATTGGACTTGCTTAATTTGTGCTTAGATTTGCTTAATAAGATAGGTTTAAGTTCCTTTTAGCTTATTTAACTTAGGTTAGAACTTATTTAAGCTTATTAGTTTCCATGTTAACTTATTTAGTCTAAAAAGGCCAAAAAGTTTAAGCCAAAAGTCATTTAGTTAGAAAAGTCTTAACTGTCACTTTTAGGAGCTTATTTCTAGCTTATTTAAGTTTTAATAAAAAGACATTTCACAAAAAGTCCTTATTTTTAGCTTATCTAAAAAGCTGTTAAATTTTTTTGCAAAATAAAAATACTTGGAAAATTGGGAAGTCATGAGTGAGCAAGGCTCGAACCCGTGACCTCCCCAATCTCAACCAAGTATATTAACACACCACACACCACCACTCTGCCCTTGGGTCTTTTGGTTATAACATCCACTTACTTTTCTTTTATACACTTTTTAGCCTATTTTAGTTATAAGTCATTTTCTGCTTATTACAGCTTATTGCAAAAAGCTGTTTCACCCATTTTATTTTTCTTAGATTTTAATTAGTCCAACGTACTTTTCATGAATTTTTTAGATTTTTCCGAATTAGTTTAATATTTTTAATTAAATTTTCTTATTAATTCCGTTTTTAATTCATAATAAATAAATTAAAAGTCAAAAAAATATAATTCTTTTTTTAAAAAATTTTCTTTTATCATTTAGGATTTATAAAAATTAATTTTGCTTTCGTAGGGTTAAATTTGTAGGATTTAGTTTTTTAAAGAACCGGGATTTGAATCCCGTTATCGTTTTTAGTGTTTTAGCCTTAATTGCTTTCGTTTTAGGCGTGCTTTTACTTGTTTTAGCATTTTAATTATAGAAATAAAAAAAATTAGGAATCCAAATCAAATTTTACTCATTCAAACGCGCGATCACGAATTTAAACTCGATTCTCCATTCGCGTCTCGTCAGGAAACGACCCGGAAAGGTTTTTTGGGATTTTGC
>BQNB010165730.1:0-7500 GCA_026074375.1 Tanacetum coccineum | reverse complement strand
TCTTTTCGATAAAGAAATCATTTCTGTTAAGATTGATGCTTCGATCATTTCTATGATTGATTCTCTTCTCGAGCAGTTCTCCGGTGAACTCGCTCATAATGATTTAATTCCACCGGGAATTAATGAAGCCGACTTTGATCTTGAGGAAGACATTCGTTTTATTGAGAGATTGTTGTATGATAATTCATCTCCCCGACTACCGGAAGCTTTTCAAGCTAATTCTGATACGATCATCGAGTCTTTTCCTACATTTCCTATCCCCATTGAGGATAATGACTCTCTTAGGGAAGAGATCGATATATTTCCTGGTCCGGACGACTCAATACCATCGGGTATTGAGAGTGATGATTTTGACTCGAAAAATGACGATAATTCTACTTTCCTTCCTAAGTTCGAATCATTTCATGTTGATTATCCCGATTCAGGAGATTCAACCATTGATGTGGTGGAAGACATCCCCGTTGATGTTCCTAACATTTTGCCCACCCATCCCACCCTTCATATTGATTTCGACTTCATTCCTTCTCATAATGATCTCGGATCCGATCTTGATGTTTCTTCTCCTTCCGGAGATAGAAACAAGATTTACGATCCGGGGATATGCATTGAAGTCAAATCCACGAGATTTCTTGCTACTCATTCCCCCGTGATTGATACTTTACTTCCATTTTCATCCGACAATGAAGACAAAGTTTTCAATCACGATGTTCTTGCTTCAAAGGAGAAATCTCCTCCTTCTTCATCACATCGGGGTTTTAAATCTTCCACGCTTTTTCATTATAAAAGCCCGATGTTGATTCATGGAGACAACACTCCTAATTTGGGTGTTCGTCATCCCTATTTTTATCCCCTTTGACAAAGCTCAAGTATGGGGGGATCGGGTCAAGCTCAGTGACCTTAAACAAGCGCTTCGTGGGTGGCAACCCATGCTTATCCATTCTATCTTCTTTCTTATTTCTAATAAGTGTGTTGTGAGGAGGCTCGCCTCTTCCATAATCCCGTGTTTTGTGTTTTGTGGTTTATTATCCAGGATTTCCAGGATTGTGATGACTCTCGTGCTCGCGATTTTGTCCTTAATTCACTTGAGTTTCACATCCTTAGCTTCATTTGGGAATCCAATATCCAAATCTTATTGACTAACGTTTATCTTTAAGCATACTTAATAAACGCCTTAGGATTTACGTAGAGACCCTTCTTAAAACATTGAGGACAATGTTTGGTTCTAGTATGAGGGGTCTATGGATTTGATTGTGCCTGCAGCCGTTGTTTTTGCGTAATCCCGTTTTTACCACCAAAATACCAAAAAAATGAAAAAATTTAAAATTTTTCAAAAACAAAATAAGTGTTTTGTCACAATTTTGACTTTCCTGCTGGGTAGAATAAGAATAAATTTTGACTCGATCGAGCGTGTTGAGCTCTAGCTTGTTCCTTAACTTTTAGACTAAGCATTCGCGAATCTTCGCGAAGAACGAAAAATGATAGAGTTAAGTATGAGTCGGATGCTAAACAAGGATTATTTGGAAATCTTACAAGCTCATAAGTGTAATTTGTGGCTTTTTCTCCCATAAGCTCCTAACCGGACTAATAATACGTGCTACTTTTGAAAATTAAACTTAAATCAACAATTTTTGAATTTGAAATGTAGTCGATATCAATAATTTTAGTCTTAGTTCAAATTTATACTTAAATTTTCCAAAAAGAAGTCTTTTCTATATATCGCAAAATAAAGTAAAAAAATGAAAAAAAATGAAAAAAAAATGAAAAAAGAATGATGAATAATAATTATAAACTGTGGGCTGATAAAAGTTTGCTGCATCTTGCCGGCTCACAACCGATGTTGCAGCCTTCTAAAAGGTCGAGGGTTACGGTTGCATCATGGTTATGTTAATGTTAATAAATATGATTAAATAAATATAGGGAAAATCTCTTTTTCTTAAATTTAAATATGCTTTTGAACTTAGACTATTTCATGATTACATTAAATAAGATATGTATGAACGGGAAACCTAAGAGTTTTTGAAACCGAAGGTCCGTGAGTCTCGATACTAGTCTCTGTGAGGTGTCAAAAGCCTGGTCACTTAACCGCAAGGTTGGGATGTGCCGAGACGAAAGTCGCTACATGGGATGATCTCGCCTTCAAACTCATTATTCTCGGGTGGAACGTGAAGCATAAAATTTTGCATGCAAAACGGTGATCCAATGGTTAATATTTCGAAATGGCACACCCCCTAATATATATAATTATTGTCTGGAGTGAAAGTTCACAAGTTACAAATATGAGTAGTGTTAGCATCTTAACTCATATTTAGCGATGATTTCGTTTTGTGCTTGGTTTGGAATAAGTAAAAAGTCAGGAACGAGAAATTTATCCTTTTTGGGGCATTTTAGGATTGAAATGTTTCTTGTTCTATGATCCCTAAAGTTATAAAATAACGAAAGTCAAATAAGTTAGTTAGTTTCTTAAAAAGAAAAGTACAAAAAAATGAGAAAAAGGAAAAATACAAAAATATTAGTGGTAGTTAGTGTAAATATGTAAAAAATGGTAAAAACGGGGCTTTTCAAAGCTTTTGATTCTTTCATTCCCCTTGGCGAACACTTAGCTACTTTTCGAGGTTATTAGTAGAGGGGGATCGAGATTTTTAGTTTTCTTAAGTGTTTACTTATAGCATTGCGTGAGGACACGGCAATATCTTAGTATGGGGGATTTTGGTATGTGTTTAATTACACATACCTTTGACCATTAAAAATAGACTTAAATGACCAAAAACGTACCAAAAATATATTGTATTTGTATGTTTTGCATTTGTATTGTGCAGGAAAAGGATATCTACGAAAAGGACAAAAAACAAAGCCAAAAACAACAAAACCGAGCATGAGAACGGAAAGAGCGTGAAGGGAAGTCAAAATCAGAGCCAAAAGTCAAAAAGTCAAAGTCAACCTCGACAAAAGTCAAAGTCAAAGATAGAGCCGAAACCGAAGAAAAAGTTAATGGGTCAACCCGTACCCATTTAATGGGTCGGGACAACCCATTAAGCTTTTATATAAAAGTCTTATTAGCCCTAAACATTTAAAAACCCAAAACCCTTTATAATCGGCCCAAATTGCAAAGCCCATAACCCATTTTACCCAATTAACGACTAAACCCATTAACCCCTTATAACCTTTACTTTGTTAGTCCCTTAAGGACTAACGGTGCAAATACCAACCCAACCTTAAGGACCAACGATGAACTAAACAAGGACGATGGATGTAATCATACTATACACTTTCAGGGACCATTTTTGCCATTTACCCAAACCTTCACCCCCGTTAACCCAATACCAATTAAACCCACTTTCCCACCATACTCTTAACCCAACTATTGTACATCCCTGTCATAATCACACCTCTGTAACAAATAGCCAAACTTCACCCCTTGACAAAAACAACGAACCCCACATCCCACAAACCCCCAAAAACAAGTTGGGAATCCCAATTGTTTTAATTGGCCAAGGCAGTGAAGGGTTGTGATTAAAAGGCTTGGGCTCCAAGAGTAATTGATGGCCAGGATGGTGCTTTGAAGTCTCTCTCTCAACAAGCACAAGAAACACAAAGCAAAGACCCACACAGCTTATATAAAGAGAAAGAAGACAGAGGAACTAGGGAACTAGGAGTAGTATAACTTAGAGTAGATTAGTTTTACTTTACATGTTTTTATGTCATTTACTTTGAATCTTGTAAAACTTTCTTTTTAAAATTTATGTTTATTCAAAATTCTATCTTTTACGCTTTTAAAAATTGCCTATTGTGAACTGCTTAACTTGTGCTTATTCATGTCTTAATTGTGGTTATTGTAACTTCTATATGCTTTTTACATCTAGATTTAAGGTTCTCTAAATCTTATTGGCTTTAAAATGCAAATTCAGAATTTTAAGGGGTGTTTGGGTCAAGGGCTCAAAACAGGTAAAAATGGTTATAAACTTTCTTTGACTCTCAAAATAGTTTTCATTAGCTCTAATTAGTTCTAATGGATGGTTTTTATAAGCCCAAATTATGTTAGTGCTAAGTTTTCAAGTTTTCTTATTCAAAATCCAAGACTGCCACTTTTGAAGTTTATTCAACAAAGCTCATTTGTCAATCTTTTTTTAAGTTAGTTCTTTGTCTTAAAGTCAGTTACTAATGCATCATGATGTACCTTTCTTTTGGTTTTTAGTGTAAGTTTTAGTAGTTTTCCCTTTTGAATCTAATTTGTCATAGCTAAAAAAAATAGGCAAGTTGTTCTAAAAAGCCCATGTGTGCAGATGATTTGCAGCCATGATTATTGTTAGTTTTTATTATTTTCAGCTTAATTAAGAACTTGAGAGTCCATAGTAAGTCTGTCTTTAGTTTTTATAATGTCAAAATTGCTTTTGAGTCTTAAGTCTAGGCTGCAAAATTTTCCAAAAACCAAAGAGTGTTCTGAGCCAAAATGCCCTTTTCTTTTGACTTTTTCTTTGCATATTTGTTTCTCAAAATGTCTAATTTTTTTTCTTATACCTAGTAGTTCAGACATTATATGTTTTTAGGTTTTGAGGATTAGGATTTTGGTTTGCTAGCTTATTTCTAAGCTTAAAAATGCTTGGTAGGCTGTTTTATAACAAGTGTTTGGTTAGACTGCTTATCTGATTTTCGTGCTCTTTAGCTTATTCATTCTGCTTATTTTTGCTCAGCAGTGCTTATTAGATTAAGATTTAGTCCCTTGTAGCTTATTCAGCTTAAGTTTGAGCTTATTTAAGCTTGTATGCTTAATTGGCTTAAGGCCTTTAGCCTTTTAGTTTCTTTTCATGCATATTGCCTGTTATCTTTTTCCATAAGTTTTTAGCTTAATTTAGTTGCTCATTTTTGCTCCATTTGCTTCTTAGGGGTAGCTTATTATCTATCTTAGCTTATTCTTCTTTTTCAAGCCCTTTTTAAGTTTCAATAAGCCAAAAATTTAGCCCCCTTTGCCTTAGTGTTATAATAGGCAATCTGCCAACTTTTCATCAGCTTATTTTAGCTTATTTTCTAGATTCATAAAAAGTGTTTTCTTAAAAGTTTGTTGTTTTTATATAAAGTTTAAGTTTGAAAAAGAAAATTTTTAAAAAAATGTTCTATAAAAAAGGAGAGGCACAGGGGTCGAACCTGTGACCTCTCCCTTTGTATACCAAGCCTCAACACGCCACACACAAACCATTCGCTCTAGGGTCTTTTTCAGTTAGTATTTTTCTTGTTTTATTTATATAGTAATTACCCAGTTTATGCTTATTAGCTTCTTTTCTTATTTTACTGCTTATCCTTTCAGCCATTTATCAAGTTTATATTTTTCATAGATTCTCCATAACTTAAAGTATTTTTAGTATTTTTTCCAGATTTTTAATAAATAGTTTACTATTTTTAATCATTTAATTTCATTAAAACAGTTTTTAAATCATAAAAAATTAAATATAAATCAAAAATATATTCTTTTTTTTAAATTTTATTTTATCATTTATGACCTAGGAAAATTAAATTTGCATCCGTAGGGTTAAAATTGTAGGATTTAGTTTTTTAAAGAACGGGTTTTAAATCACGTCATCGTTTTCGCGTTTTAACTTTAATTGCCTTCATTTTTTATGTTCCCGTAGACTTAGGATTCCTTTTATGACTTATTTATTCTTCCCGTAGATTTTTAAGTTATTTATTTGCCTTTATTTCTTTCCCGTAGTTTAGGAATTAATTCCCGTGCCTTTGCTTGTTTTTCCCGTAGATTTAAGTATTCCTTAGTTTAAATTTCAATAATTTCCCTTAGATTTAGAATCCAAAAGTCAAATCCTTCTTGCATTCAAGCATCCAAAAGTCAAACCTAAAACGTAACCGTCAATTTCACGCGTTGTTGGGAGAACGACCCGGGTAACACTTATCCGAAATCATTTATATCATACCCATGAGTTTGTTGACCTTTTTCCTAAAAGGTTGACTTGGTTGACTCGCGGGGATTTTATATTTTGATTAATATTATACTACTATTTGATATATAATTACCCCTAAAAAGGTACATTATCATTAACAAGCTCCCTTTAGGTGGATAAAACCGTACACGTCGCTTACACCTTTTCTGGTACTAAGCTAAATACCGATTTCTACTTTGAGATTGAACCAATCTAACACACTATGTATTTTGAGGCCTAAATACTAACGTATCATACACATATGATACACACAACACACAACACAAGATATAAAAGAGAAATGATTATCACAAACGTGATGACACAACTAAACTATTAACACTTAAAGCTTGACGTCTTCTTGAGTGTTCTTTACTAAAGAGTGGAATGAGTTGATCACTTATAATGGATTATGTAACAAGCATAATGATCAAAGAATTATAAAAGATAAAAGATGTATGTGAAAAATATTTTTCAAGAGTTGTTTAAAATGAAAGCTTGAGGTTGCTATTTATAGGCAAACCTTTAAAATTCAAATGCTGGCCCAAACAGCTGGATGGTGCGACCCACGGATCCACCATCAGCTGGGTTCGTGCCTTGTTATGGTGGATCCGTCCGAGGAGCTGGGACAACATTTGTCATTTTATGATTAACCCTAAATCTATACAAAATATTATTTTGTACTTATTAAAACTAGTTTAATAGATTCTTCTAGAACAAAGAATTTCTTATCATTAATAAGGAAATATTTTCTAGATTTGGGAAGATTTAGAAAGATTGTTTCTACTTAAAGTTAATCTTATTTTGTCTTACATGATTAGTATAACTAGCTTATAATTAATTATGTGTTAACTTAAATCATTTGATTAGAAAGGGTTTATGCAAATGATAACATTTTCTTTGATCATTAACTATGTTTAATAATGCCATATTCATACCTTAAGTGATTTGTCGTCGTCAAGTAAACTTTCGACTAAATAACATGTTTACGTAAACTTTTACGTAGTATGACATTATATTTGTTATTATCAAAACATGCAGATCATTAAATATAAATATCGTATTTGCGTGAATATTTGTATTAACACAACCCTTGTTCTTCCCTTTTGTTTACGTCACAACCAAACGCACCCTTTTTGGTCATGTTTTGATTTTAGTCTTTGATTTTAAAACAAACACATTTTACAACTAGCTTAAGATCATCATAATAAACATAAAAGTACAACTATTTAAAGATTTAGACAACTTACAAAAATGGGTTTAGGTTGGTGGCTAGACACAAGAAAACATCCTGAATGTTGTTTTTTATTACCCAAGACTAATAGAAATCAACCCTAGAATGTTTTCTTGAACCTTGATCTTGATAAAACATGAAAAATGGTGGTGTTCTTGCTTCCTTGTGGCTTGTCCGGTTATAAGAGAGAAAAGGGAAAGAAGGTTTTTAGTTGGTGATGTTTGAACATGCATTGTGTGTGAGAAATTTGATATGTATAGAGACAAAAGTGGGGACTTACATGGAGGCAAAAGTTTAGCTCCCATGTTCCCTTGTGGTGGCCGGTCATAGTACAAGAGGGAA
>BQNB010165728.1:0-11539 GCA_026074375.1 Tanacetum coccineum | reverse complement strand
GCTGGGGATTGTCGCTGGGGAACGTTTTGCCATCGAGCTTACCCCATCAACTTTTCCCCAGTGACATTTCGCTGGGGATATCTTTCCCCAACGACATGTCACTGGCGAAAAAATTGGAATGTTGCTGGGGAAAGCATCGAATGTTGTAGTGAATATAGTTGCCTGTTGTTGGATGTTTATATTGAGCATAAGTTGGACTTATAGACTACAGACCTACAGTGTGGGTTCTAATAGTATTTGTGTAAATTTCAAAGTTTAGTATGGAGCACATGCATGCACCTAAAAGATGAGATGGACGGGGAAAAAGGAACTGAAATTTGTATAAGGTAGTGGGAGTTAAAGATAAGTAAATAAATAAACAGAAATCCTAGTTTCAGAAGAAAAAAGTTGACCATCCTATGTTTAGAACAACTTTTTCAAATCATCCTATAGTTAGAACAACTTTCTTAAATCATCATACTTTAAGAATTTTCTCACATTCTCAGCCATTTATAAATAAAACTAAAAAATTGAAAATTTTAACTTATAGTACTCCCTCCGTCCCATTTTTATTGTCCACGTTTTTTTTTTGGGATGTCTCAATTTAATTGTCCACTACTAAATATAGATAGAGAAGTTTGATCAAGTTTACTATATTACCCTTGTTTGAAATTATTATTACAAACTTTAAAGAAGACTTTAATTAATTAGCTAAGGGTAAAACTGTCATTCTGTCAAAAAGTAAGAAAGATAAAGCAGTAATAAATGCACTTTTCTTAAACTCTGTGTTTTTTGTCGGGGGACAATAATTTTCGGACGGAGGGAGTACCTTTTTTGACACACACATTCAAACAGTTATTGTTTTCCTTCACTCTTACTTTGAGTCATAAATGGGTCGACCTGACTAATTTTTTAATTAACGTGTTTGAGTCAGGTTGAACTTTTCGACATGATTAACTAGACATGTTCCATTATGAGTTTGGATATATGAATCCATCCATCACCCTGTCAAACCAAACTCTCCATCCCAGACAAGACATGAATTGTCACCCTTGCTTTTGAGGTAAAAGTTCAACATAGATAAAAAATTTAGCATAGACCTAATGAATTAATCATAGTCACTTATTTTTTAATTAAAATAATAAAAACCCACTTTTTATTTCCTTTTTAAAAATTAAATATCTCACAAACCGTTAATTGTTACACAAAACAAAAATATATTGTACTATGTTTTAAGAAAAAACATTCTTATTGAGACAAAGGAAACCGTCACCGCTATAGATTTAAAAAGTTAAAAAGAATTCAAAGAATTGAACATTTCAAAGAGTCCTCTAAATCCTCCAATAACTGTCTCCATTATTATCTCATTGGGATTACGTATATGCTGTTATGCAAAAAATAGAAGCGATCACACCACATAAAAAGAAATAAAAAGGAAACTTTTGTGTATTTTAAGAAAGGGAGAAATTCATAGAATAATAAGTTTCAATATTGTTTCATCAAAGTCACTTAAAGTTTGTTTAAGTTACAAAAACCACTCAAGTTTTATTATTGTCTCCTTAAAGTCACTCAAACTTTATTTTCACTACATAAATCACTAAAGTTTACATATTGTTCTAAGATTGTCAAAATTTTGAACATTTATTTAATAAAATGAACATAAACTTTTTAATTTGATTATTATTTTGTACTCTCTCCGTCTCAGTTTTATTGTCCACGTTTCCTTTTTGGGATGTCCCAAATTAATTGTCCACTACTAAAAATAGATAGGGAAGTTTGATCAGGTTTACTATATTACCCTTGTTTAAAATTATTATTACAAACTTTAAAGAATGCTTTAATTAATTAGTTAAGGGTAAAACTGTTATTCTGTCAAAAAGTAAGAGAGAGAAAGCAGTAATAAATGCATTTTTATTAAACCGTGTGTTTTTTGTCGGGGGACAATAATTTTGGGACGGAAGAAGTAGTATATAAAATTAGTTGGGAGAAATTAAATTCACGGGGTGTGGTTATTAATCAAGGTACAAGTGATTGATGCACGTCTAAACACATAACGGCACCTCTTAAAGATATTCATTTATTAATTTCTTGATAATATTATCAAAGTTGAATGATTTATGAAGATAAAGTTTGAGTGACTTTAAAGACATAATAATAAAACATAAGTGGTTTTTGTAACAAAAACAAAGTTTTAGTGACTTTAGTAAAACAGTTTTGAAACTTAAGTGATTTTTATAATTGAAATAAAGTATAAGTGACTTTAGTGAAACAATATTTGATGAAATTTTCCCTATTTTTTCACAACAAAAGCACTGTCACATGTGATTTACTTCATTTTTAGATCAAAACAAAATCACATATGATTCAACTTATACAAACAAAGAGTAAATCATGTGTGATTTTACATTCACTTTCATGTACATCATAATCTGGATCATGCATATCCTTATATTTGAATTCAATAACTCGATTTTTTTCATGAACAACCTCTTTTTCTTTCAACTTTTGTTGCTTATCCGATTTTCAACCATTTTATGAATCATGTATGATTCTGTATATCACAGATCTAGAATTACGAGTAAAACATAGTTATGTCGAAAGTTATGGAGGATAACGACGGTTAAATCCATGTTATCCGATCATCAAAGACGCTTATTGCGTGTGTATATCGTTAGTGTGTTTGTTTTCTTGAGAGAGAAATTGTTAGCAAACTTTTTTGGTTTAAAAATCAAGGTAGGTGGAATATCTTAGCTTTTAAATGGGACAATTTATCCTTGTTGTAGAATTGTATTATTTGATGTTAGCCATTGAATCAAAATAAAAATGAAAGCCTATAATGTGTCCCTTCGATCTTTAGAGATAGGGTGATCTTTAGAGATAGGATATTCTTTAGTTGAAATAAAGTATACTTTTAATCCTAAAAAGTACTAACTTTCTTCTTTTCTCCTCAAAGGCAAATTTATGCAAAGACATATATAGGTCAAAGGCCATTTAATAATAACCACACTAAAATATTTCATCAGTATATTCTTAGAAATCCTTATGATTTTCAATGTCTGTACTTTTCAGGATTAAAAGTATTCTGTATTTCTCACAGGTCTAAAAGAATTAGAAGACGCAAAGCTCATAATAATAATAATTATAAAAACAATTAGAAGGATGTTTTCACATTTGAATAAATTTAGAGATTCCAAAGGATCACTAAATGGTTACTGTACAAAACGTAAGGTGCTTTTGATGAGATGATTTTAGCCTTATAAAAATTTAGTTTCTAGAATGAAGACGTTACAATACAAAGTAAAGATTAAACGACAAGGCCTCCTGGAAAAATAGGCCCCATCTTTGCAGACGCTAACTTCTTGCTAGCCTTTCCTTTTTGACTTATGAATACTACATTAAAAACCAGGCCAAAATGAATCATAGTAGAAATTTATATCCATCTAGAGTTGGTATTGTCTATGATTTATATAGCTTAACAAAAACAGATATTGGATAAATAATAATGGTGAAGTCGTTAGTAGTACTGAAAATCTTGTTCAGCGTATCAACATGTGTGATGGCAGCTGCGCTTACTTATGGACTACTCATGGATGGCTTCTCTTCTTGTTTTGACCCACGCGCTAGGTGACTAGAAGCTTTTTGATTTTGATGCTGATAAAAAAGTTCTCTTAAATACGAACTTACAACCTAGCTCATTACCATTTTGAACAGTACACAACAACAAAATGTTCATAATTTTTATTTGATGAAATTTATATGATATAGAGTTTTAATAGATTTCGGATCAAATTTTGTGCAGGTGGATGCAAGTGGCCACGCTAGGTGACTAGAAGTTTTAATAGATTTCGGATGAAAAAAAAACTTGCATACCCCTATAAGTTACTTAAGAAGAGTGGTGTTGGCTTTGGGTTAATATGTTACTTAATGGGTTTGTTTTTGGTATAACATGCAACTACTGTTAATGCATTTCATCTGTAATAAATAACAAACCTCTTTTTCTAACAGTTCAGCAATTCTGTTATGCGCGTGGTGCATATCAGAATTATCATGTGCGAGTACTAATATGGGTTTGGAGCTATACTCAACTTTTCTTTTCTTTACAGTGCTGTTATTTGTGGATACATCATTATGCTATTATTCAAGTTGACACCTGAAGAATCTTCAAAAGATCCGATATATTTTGTGTTGGCGAGACGTCAAAAATGGTAAGAATGAACGTTATTTTCATTGTCCTATCAGTTTCTTCAGTATGATGTAAGAATGTAAGTTTTTCATAATTTATATACTGTCATGTCAAAATCTTTTTAAGACAACTCTATTTGTCACACACTAGGAAAAATATATTACAACTCAATAATGGTTCTCGCTATGCTCAATTTGAATTTGCTAGAAGCGTCAATGAAAGCCGTTTCTTGGTAGCGTATTGTGTTGTTTTGAGGGGACCGCGTGATTTGATTTTAAGTACTTGGACAACATTGTGTTTCGTTGTATTAATCAAATTCTTAGGATCGATTCACCATTCACAAGACTAGTTGTTGATCACATAAGTTCCATTAAGTACTCACAATGAGCAACTTTCTAATTAACATGCCATATTTTGGTTGTAGTATCTTGTTAAAAACTTCCATTGTGATAAATACATCAAGTTTAATTAACATTGTTGGATTAGCGATGACATGGGATACAAGAGGGCACCTTCTGTTGTAACAGCAAGAGTAATTGTTGCGGCATTAGGCTGTTTGATGAAAGGAGCTTTAGTATATGCGTTTGTCGGGGATGGAACTCCATTTCACATGGAAGTACTCACGCCGTAAGTTTTCCTTTACTGTATTTTATAGAAGTAGTCAAAAGAAATTACATTTCTTTCATGGAAAAGAACTATTTTGATATTTACTTATTGTATCCCCAAAAGGCAATGTGAAGCTAATTAACATGGAATGATGCCTACAGGTGCATGATAACAGCGCTAACCGACATCAACATCATCCATATTGTGGTGTTCTCGGTATGCTTGCATTCGCAGTCTACTCTTTAAAATAAACTACATTTTTCATAGTATATTTTTTAAACAATATTATTTATGCATTTTTTTTATTTCAGGCGTGGATAACTTATAAAGAATCAAGTTGGATAACTGCTTTCTTTTGGGCACTTTAGTATCATGTTTCGGGAGGTAGTGCATTTACCGAAACTAAGTGATCACTTTCTGTTTATCACCCCATAGTCACAAACTGAAGAGAAATTATATATCTGCATGCCTCTTTGTGCCTAAATTAGTATCTTTAACTTTAACCCTAATTCAAATACTGATACTGTAAATTTGTCTACCAACTTTAGTATTTTTCACTGTAAATCTATGACCGGTAGTATTCTTAAACATAGTTTTAGTGATGCAATTCCATTTGATGCTTAGTTGATGTTTATTTTCCACTCTTTTACAGCATTGGCGTGTGTGCATACATAATGCGGTAGTTGTTCTGCCTCTCACCTGAGCAACCTATTTACCTTATACTTTTCAGCAAGAGTAACAGGCAAGTCCAAATTTAAAAAATTGGTTAATTATTGCAATCGTGCCTATATAAGTGCAATCAGGGACGGAACTTGAGCAGTTTTACGAGGGGGGCCGAGACAAAAATCATAATGTATATATACCAAAAAGAAAGACAAGAAATACGCGATAACTCACAAAATAGTTTAAGATTGGGAGAATGGGAGATTGGGAGGAGTTGCAGAGAGGGTTTTTAGTTGTTTCTTGTTTGGTAAAGAAACAAAATGTATAAAAAGAAAATTAATTTGCATCTGACGTTTGGTTTCGAGGGGGACAAAATGTAATTTTTTTCTAATATATATCTACATAGTACAAAATTGGTACTTAGAAGCAAAAATTTTGGTGGGGCCACAACCCCCCTTGGCCCTTTATATGTTCCGTCCCTGAGTGCAATGGTTTGGCTTAGCCGTAAATTAATGGGTTTGGCCGATCTGGGTGTTGATTGCCACTTGATGGATATAAATTTACATCAAATGAATAAGCTGATTATACGAGTTTATGCATGGTCTACTACTGTACGTGAACCTTGCATTTAGAAAAATATGGTTCGTATATGAAATAGGATTTGGTTTTTAGATTTCATCACATTTCAAGTCATCTATTTTATGTTAAATATCATATTTCACGATGCTTAATCCGCAAATTCAAGATGTCTTAAAAATTACATACCCTGTAAGAATCCCATAAGTTTACATAGCCGTAGTTATCAGTCTATGTGACTTCTTCCAAACTCCTTTTGTGTCTATATATAGGTATCTTATATTTGTGTACAGTTTCTATATTGCATTTTGACGTAGCCATACCGGTTGATCGATTAAGTAAATTTACACTAATTTATGTGTGTATGATTGGTTTTTCTGTTGGACTGATTATTGGCAATGTAGCAAACACTAATATCATATAATAGTCTAATTCTATCTATTTTATCGGTAACATTTTTTTTTATATCCTATACCCTTGTAGAAATATTGCAGATCAAGTGATCCGTTGTTTTGGATGCCGCATAACCATGTATACGGTCTTTCTTGAAGCTACATCACCAATAAGGAACGTTATCTCTTGTGCTTTTTGAAATTCTATGATTATGTATTTTCCTGTTCCAAAAGCCAAAATAAAATTCCTAACACTCCATAGTACATGATTGCTAGAAGGGGATTAAATGGGGGGGGGGGGGTTGTAAGGCAGAGACTTGTAACATCTCCGTGTATTAGAGCTGATGTTTCTTTTACTTATGCAAAGTTATTAGCCTATTGTCATAGTATACCATAATGAGTCCTTAAATGTTAAAACTATGAAACCAAGTAGGCTAAAATAAAGTAATGCAATATCCTCCTAAAGAAATAAAACAATCTTAATTATTACTTCTAAAGCCTAAAGTAACGTTCTTAATTTATCCTTCTAAAAGTTCGTGGCTCATTTTTTAGTTGTCGAAAAAAAACGATGGACCATGTGGTAAACGAAAATAACACTCATTATCCGTATAGTTTTATTATGACGATAATTTTTGTATTTCAAACTGTTTGCATAGATGATTCCTATTTTAGAAAATTTAAATTATCCGTGTGATAATCCTAGTTTTTTTTATTACACATGTTATCCTTGTTTTTATTATATGGATAAGACCTGTAAAAACTAAAGAAGACTAGACTATATGTAGAAGAAACTTAAGAAGATTATAGAGAGAAGATTGTAGAGAGAGAAGTATAAAAAACACACATATATTAACTTTAGAATTTTTGATGCCTACAATAGCAGAAAAAGATACATTGCTATATATAGCCTTGATTGATACCACACACAAGCATATAGAACGAACATACTAATTTTTTACATAATTGCCTTATGACATAGCGCTTACATCATTTAAGACATGACATCATTGCATATGTCATTATTCCACACTAGAACATACTAGAGATATTAAACATAATTAAGCAAATAAAACACACTTAAAATATTATTATACTAAACATTAAATGTTTAGCCTTCTTCAAGGACTCCAACGAGCATCAGGGTGTGTCGGGTCATCTTCGAATGGATCGAAATGTTCATCGTCATCTGAAGACCAAAGTGATCTAGCATCGTCATCATCATCTGATGTTTCTACGTCATAATGATCAAAATTGTCATAGAGCCATTGTCCATTTGTTTCAATCCATTTGTATGCATCCGGATGTTCTTTACTCCATACCGATATGTTCCACATTACGTAATATGAAATCTTGTCTGGATCAACGCCATTTGCTCTTGCCATCAAACTTCTTGTGTCTGCATAAAGGGTTCGCAAATTATTTCTTATTCACACCTTCTGGTTAGGATGGGTTTAACCTTGTAACAGTCCCATGAATAAAAGCAATATGGGGCATGGTACATAACTGATCCGTCATCATCAACGACTCTAGGTGGTAGGAAAAATCCTGGCCTTCGAAACATTACCAGTACGTAAGTCCTTTTTCCGGTGGTTGTTAACCATTTGGTCTATTGGTGATGTAGGACAAACCATTGTAGCATAGTAAGTAAATGTTTAGAGTTAGGGGGGGCATCCTTGAACTGGCTCTTAACAACATATGATAGGAGTATTTCCCCGCGCATTGAAGGTATGCAATTGTGAAGCTTACAAAGAGTAGTAGAAGAAGCACATGCTTCTTGGAACCTCCATAGTTCATAGATGTGGAAGATTTGAGGAATGGTAGTCTGGATAAACCTGATGCCTTTTACGCCCAGTCTATGATTTTTGAGGAGGATAGTAAGAAACGTTTTGTAGCATAATTTAGCTCTTTTTTCAAAAGTCAAGTCTCCAATCGTTTCAAGTATCTCCTCTGGTAGGTCAAAAACAGGGATTGTTGGTGTGGGGTTGGAAGAAGATAAGCGACCGAGAACACCATTGAGAGAAAGTGTGGAGTGTGTTTCTGAACTCGGCTTACATCTTTTGGGTAGTTTTCCTCTAATTTATAGGCCTTTGGATGAGAGAGAAAGTCTGCAAGGACGTTTTTTGTTCATTTGATGTGTTTTACTGTGAACTTCCACTGTCAAAACCAATTTGACCACCTCAAAAGTTGTGCACGAGGGAGCATCTTTCTTTTGAACTGTAGCATGCGTGGAAAGGAAGACATGTCCATTTCAACTTGGAACTCATGTCCTATTAGATGAAACTAGAACTTCTCAATGCTTCGCTTGACTGCAAGGATTTCTTTAAACGTGGAGTGATAATGCTGCTCAAATGCTTTAAACGTGCCACTCTTGTATCCACAAATGTGTCTTTTATTATTATTATCTTGGACAAGTAGGACCGCTCCCCAACACTTATCACTTGCATCTGTCTGCAAGATTCTTTTTTCTAAGGAGGTAGGAATCTTTAGTGGAGGCATCTTTTCTACTAGGCACTTGATTGCTTTCACTGCTTCAGTTTGTCTTGACGCCCACTGTGGGGCATTCTTTTTTAACATGGGAAACAACAAGGCAGTATGATGTGACAATTTTGGCAAGAAAGCTGCCATATAGTTGACTAACCCAAGAAACTGTTGAATCATCTTTTGTGAAGATAATTCATCCTGAAACTTTAGTAATTCTTGGGCCACATGTGGTTGGGGCTGGTATTTTCCGTTGGAGATTTTCGTGCCAAGGAACTGGATTGTAGTCACCCCAACTTCCATCTTCTTCTCTGATAACATAATCCCATACTTGGCAACTAGAGAATAGAACTTTAAAAGTAATTCTGCATGAGACTGTTCATCCGGGGAAAACATAGAGAATATCATCAATGTAAACCATGTATGGCGAGAATGGCTTAAAAATGGTAATGCATGTTAGCTTTTGAAAGCTGATGGAGCATTTTTTTCTTAGGATTGGCTGGGTATTACCGTAGGTTCATCGAGAACTTTTATAAGATAGCTAAGTCTCTTACTATCTTGACTCAGAAGAGTAAGACTTTCGATTGGGGTGAGGAACAGGAATTGGCATTTCAAACTTTGAAGGATAAGTTGTGTAATGCGCCTGTTCTAGCTCTTCCTGATGGAGTGAGTTTAAGAACATTGAAACAGGGTTCACCTTCTGAATCGGGAGGACATCAGGGGTTTTCGTTGAAGCAACAACGTCAGCAATTGATTGTGATTCTTGTGAAAAGGTTGGCTCCTTTTTGGTGGATGGTTTTAGCCTTCTTTGTTCTGACGCCTATATGTTTAGTGATGGTGATGTAGTGTGAGTGTAGGACCGGGGTAACGGTTATGGGTCAAATGAGACACCTACAAAAGGGGTTGATGGTAACCTCCATGGATCATCAATAAGAGAGGTGATTCTTATTTGTTTATGTTGTCGTTCTAGATCTTGGAGTTGATTCTTTAAGTTCTTCATTTTAGCCTCTTTCTGGGAGATAGAGGATGAAGGTTGAGTTGTAGGCGAGGTTCGAATGATTTGGATGATTTCCTGGTGAAGTTCTTGAATTTTGAAATGGAGTTCGTTGATGATACTCTCAAGGGATCTAACTCTTGATGAAAGATACTCTTGACTATTTGTGATCATACCTTGTTGTGAGAGAATTCTCAAAAGAACTTTGTTCTGAGCAACAACATTTTCACTCTGCCAATTCAGGGTGGCTTCAGCGGGACTGATTGTGTTTGCATGCCTAGTTGGACCTATAGTTGTTGGGTTTTTATCTTCCAATCATGTTTAGTACGACTAAAGAGGTTGTTGTTACTCATGATTTTAAGAATTATAAACCTTATTTTCTATCTCTATACTCTTGTGCAGATCTATAGGTCTTCTATACCAAAGGGTGGGGGAGTTGTACAGATCTATAGAAGACCAAGGGTGGGGGAGTTGTGCAGATCTATAGAAGACCTGTAAGAACTATGGAAGACTAGACTATATGTAGAAGAAACTTATAGAGAGAAGATTGTAGAGAGAGAAGTATAAGAAACACACATATATTACTTCAAATTTTGATGCCTTACAATGGCAAGATACATGGCTATTTATAGCCTTGATTGGTACAACACACAAGCTTATAGTACAAGCATACTTACTTTTTTACATAATTGCCTTATGACATAAGCGCTTACATCATTTAAGGCATGACATCATTGCATATGTCATTATTCCACACTAGAACATACTAGAGATATTAAACATAATTAAGCAAATAAAACACACTTAAAATATTATTATACTAAACATTAAATGTTTAGCCTTCTTCATGGACTCCAACGAGCATCAGGGTGTGTCGGGTCATCTTCGAATGGATCGAAATGTTCATCGTCATCTGAAGACCAGAGTGATCTAGCATCGTCATCATCATCTGATGTTTCTACATCACAATGATCAAAGTTGTCATAGAGCCATTGTCCATTTGCTTCAATCCATTTGTATGCATCCGGATGGTCTTTATTCCATACCGATATGTTCCACATTACGTAATATGGAATCTTGTCTGGTTCAACGCCATTTGCTCTTGCCATCAAACTTCTTGTGTCTGCATAAAGGGTTCGGAGTTTTCTTTCACACCTTCTGCTGGATGGGTTAACCTTGTACCAGTCATGAATAAAACAATATGGGGCATGGTACATAACTGATCCGTCATCATTAACGGCTCTAGGTGGTAGGAAAGATCCTGGCCTTCGAAACATTACTAGTACGTAAGTCCCTTTTCCGGTGGTTGTTAACCATCTGGTCCATTGGTGATGTGGGACAAACCATTGTAGCATAGTAAGTAAATGTTTAGAGTGGGGGGAACATCCTTGAACTGGCTCTTAACAACATATGATAGGAGTTTTTCTGCATTGAAGGTTATGCCAATTGTGAAGCTTTCAAAAAGGTAGTAGAAGAAGCACAGTGCTTCTTTTGGAAACTTCTCTAATCGTTTCAACGATCTCCTCTGGTTGATCAAAAATAGGGATTGTTGGTGTGGGGTTGGAATAAGATCCTTCTTCCTTATGGGAAGTGACCAAGAACACCATTGAGAGAAAGTGTGGAGTGTGTTTCTGAACTCGGCTTGCATCTTTTGGGTAATTTTCCTCT
>BQNB010165727.1:0-14188 GCA_026074375.1 Tanacetum coccineum | reverse complement strand
TGTAACTTGTGTGTATGAACTATGAAGTAGCACCCCAAGTGGTATTCCGCTGCGTTGTTGTAAATTTGGGGGTGTTACATTATCTATGATTTCGATATCACTATTGTGACAATGTTTATTTTTGCACTTTAATCATTTTAAGACTTGTGATATCATTCTTATTACTGTTGTCTTATGTTGATAGAATGCCTCCCAAAAGGACGTCAATATCTAAAGCATCGGCAATGACTCAAGCTGCCATTAAGAAACTAGTTGCTGACAGTGTCACTGCGGCTTTGGAAGCACAAGCTGCAACAATGGCAGGTAGTAGTAATCCCAACAGGAAAACCGGACCTACTGGAACTCCTGTAGCAAAAATGAGAAACTATAAAGAGTTCATAAGCTGTTAACCTTTCTACTTCAATGGTACGGTAGGAGCAGTTGGCCTCATCTGTTGGTTTGAACGGACTGAATCAGTATTCTCTCGAAGCAAATGTACCAAGGAAAACAAAGTAACATTTGCTACTGGTACCCTTACTGATGATGCCTTGTCTTGGTGGAATGCATACGCTTAACCTATGGGAGTAGATCAAGCCAATCAAATCACCTAGACTGAATTGAAAAGGCTCTTAACAAATAAGTATTGTCCTCGAACTGAAGTTAGAAAGATGGAAGATGAACTTTACAATCTGACTGTAAAGGGAAATGATCTCAAACCTTACGTTAGAAGATTCCAAAAATTAGCAGTCCTATGCCCGAACATGGTACCAAACACTGAAAAACTCCTGGAAGCTTTCATCGGAGGGTTACCTAGAAGTATTGAAGTGAATGTTACTGCCTCGAAGCCTCAAACTTTAGAGGAAGCCATTAACATAGCCTAAAGGCTAATGGATCAAGTAACAAAGCACACTCCGGTGCAAGTATCAAGTGATCATAAATGAAAGTTTGATGACAAAAGAACTTTCAACGACAACAACAATTACCGTAACAACAACAACTACCGTGACACCAACACCAACAACCATTACAATAATCACCAACCACAACAGAATTAAAGGCAAGAAGCTGTCAAAACATATGATGCCACTCCTGCTGAGAACAATAGGTATGCCAGAAACCTCCCATTATGTAGAAAATGTAATCTCCATCACACCGGACCTTGTATTGTTAAGTGTAATACTTGCAACAAGGTGGGCCATTTGACCAAGAATTGCCAAAACAAAAGGCTAGCCACTGGAAGTAATCAACTACCAGTGACTGTTATTTGTCATGCTTGTGGAGAAAAAGGGTATTATACAAATCAGTGCTGAAAGACCAACATCAATGCCCAAGAAAGAGCCTACATGCTAAGGGATAGGAATGCTCATCAAGACCCGAACGTAGTTACGGGTATGTTTCTCCTAAACCAGCATTTAGCTAAAGTATTATTTGATTCTGGAGCCAATAAAAGCTTCATATCCACATCTCTTGCCTCTATGCTAAATATCCCGCCTATTACAATAGATACCTTTTACGATATTGAAATGGCTGACGGAAACCTAGTAAGCACAAACACTGTTATCCAGGGTTGCACCCTAACCTTGCTAAATCAATCTTTCAAAATCGATCTCATGCCGATTAAACTCAGTAGTTTCAACATTGTCATCGGTATGGACTGGTGGTCCAAGTATCATGCCAAAATTCTTTGTGATCAGAAAGTTGTTCACATTCCTATTGACGATGAAACTTTAATCATTCGAGGTGACCGAAGTAAGACCCGACTAAATCTCATATCTTGTATAAAAACCGAACGATAATATCCCGAGGTTGTCAAGTTTTTATGATCCAAGTAACGGAGAAGAAGAAGTCAGACGAGAAGAGATTAGAAGATATTCCTGTAGTTAGAGAATTCCCAGAAGTTTTTCCGGATGATCTACCTGGCCTCCCTCTCTGATTCGTTGATTAGTATACGTATATATTAACACAAATGCAGATCTCAACCAAATGCCCTTGACCAAGGCAAAAAGGTAAAAATAGGAGTTATCTAACCAACTCAAGAACAAATCGACAGAGTTTCATTCGACAAGTACATCCTTCCCTTGGTGAGCTCGCTGTTCTTATTTTTAAAAAAAAGGATGGATTCTTTCAGAATGTGTATCAATTACGATAGTTGAACAAACTTACATAAAGAAATCGTTACCATTACCAGGATCGATGACTTATTCGATCAACTTCAAGTAAAGCGTTAATTCAAAAATTGACTTAAGATCAGTTATCATCAACGAGAGTAAGGGAAGAAGATATTCCAAGACCTGCTTCAAAAATGATTCTACACTAATGAATTTCAAGTCATGCCATTTGGTTTAACAAACGCACCTGCTGTGTTCATGGATCTCATGAATCGTGTATGTAAACCATATCTGGATAAATTCGTAATAGTGTTTATCGATGATATTCTTATCATATTCTTGTGACGAAGAAAACATCTAACATCTCAGAATTAGCTAGGAATAACTCAAAAAGAGAAATTGTCTGCCAGTCACTAAATGTGATTTTCTGGATTCATATCGTGCAATTTCTTAGTCATCTCATCGATAGTCAAGGACTTCATGTTGACCCTGCTAAGATTGAAGCTGTTAAGAATTAGACATCTCCCACTACACCCACAGAAGTGCGTCAATTTTTAGGACTCACCGGCTATTACCGAAGATTTATTGAAGGTTTTTCAAAAATTGTGAATCCTTTGACTAAATTAACCTAGAAAAACAAGAGTTATATCTGGAGCGAAGAACAAGAATCAGCTTTTCAACTCCTTAAAAAACTCTGTGAAGCACCATCTAAAGCATTACCAGAAGGAAACAATGATTTTATCGTTTATTGTGATGCATCTCTTCAAGGGTTAGGAGCTATATTAATGCAAAGAGAAAAAGTCATTGTTTATGCATCTCGACAACTCAAACCTCATGAAGAAAACTATACCACTCATAACTTGAATTAGGATCATAAATTCACTCTTAAAAAATCCGGAGACACATCTATACGGTACAAAGTGTACAGTTTTCACTGATCACAAGAGCCTTCAACATATTCTTCGTCAAAAAGAATTGAATATGAGGCAACGCGATGGTAGAATACGCGCAGATTAATGATTAGAGATTTGCTATCACCGGAAAGGCAAAGTTATGGCAAGATGCCTAAGCCCGAAAGAAACGAAATCAAACCACACCGAGTACGAGCATATAGATCTTAACCGTTCATCCAAAAACCATCTCATAATTCTCAAAGCCTAAAATGAAGCTCTTAAAGAAGAAAATTTCAAAAACGAGAACCTACGAGGAATGGACAAATCATTTGAAATTTATCCTGATGGAACTCGTTGTATCAAAAACCGAAGCTGGTTACCACTTTTTGGTGGCTTGAGAGACTTAATCATGCATGAGTCTCATAAATCAAAATATTCTATTCACCCGGGTTCTGATAAGATTGTACCCATGACAATAAAGAAAACTCTATTGGTGGATAACAGAAGGCAGTCATCGCAGAAAATTTTATCAAGAGTTTGACATGTTCTAGAGTATTAAAGCAGAATGTCCAAAAGCCATCCGATTATTGGTACAACCAGAAAATTCCTAATGTGGAAATAGGAAAGAAAATAACAATGGATTTGTTACAAGCTACCCAAAACTCAAACCGGACATACACCATCTGGGTCATTATCGATCGACTTACCAATCACAACGCATTTCATACCCACTCGAGTGACTGATAGTATGGAAACTCTTACAAGGTTATATATCAACGAAATAGTCTCTCGACATGGCGTACCAATCTCTATCATCTCGGATCATGAAAGTCATTTCACATCTAGATTCTGGCAATCATTTCAAAAGCTTGGTACCTCACTAGACATAAGTACAGCATATCATCCTGAAACCGATGGACAAAGTGAAAGAACCATCCAAACACTCGAAGACCAATGCTGCGAGCTTTGTTTTATAGATTTTGGGAAAGGATGATAAACTGTGCTAAGTAGTTTGTATCCTCTTCTCTAAATGTGTTTGAGCCTTAAAAGGCATTCCTTGTTTGTAGTTTCTTGAATGAATGTGTTAACATGTTTAAACATGCTCATTTTTGTATGTTCTTGATGATTATGTGGCAATTTGTTGTTATTAATGATCCTAAGTGATATTTAACTCATATGAGTGTTATTTGAACATGTCTTGATGCTTAATATCCATAGTTGTGGTAATGTATGTTTTGAGGCGAGTTAACAACTGCCTTCAAGAGGCGAGTTATCAACTACCTTCACGAGGCGAGTTAACAACTGCCTTCAAGAGGCGAGCTATCAACTACCTTCACAAGGTGATTTAATAACATCTTTAAGAAGTCCAATTAACAAACATCATTAAAGAGGCGAGTTAACAAACATACTAAGGAGACGATTTAGCAATTCCATTAAGGAGGCGATTTAGCAATGACTTTAAGAAATTTTAAGATTGAATTTTTCTGAAGGCACTCAAGTTAGGTAGCTAATTAAAATTGGTTAATTATACAATCTAATCAAGTTAAGTAGGCTATACATCAAGGTTCAACAAGGATATCTGAACATGTCTTAGGTGCCTTATTCTCTACAAGATAGTTTAAATAGGATTCCTAAAAACTCTATTTTAGTTGTCTTAATGCCTTTCACATTATGGCTAAATTAAGTTTCCCTTCGGATGATTAGATCTTATTCAATCATGCTAAATGCCTTAATGAGACTAATATAACAACCTGCAATTTTCATAAATGTAAATATCCATCTATTAAGTTTAATGATGTACAATCTATCAATTATATATGAACTCACCTTTTTCAGGGAAATTTTTTGCTTTATTACATTATTTACTTTGCCAATATCTCAATATGCAACATTTCTTGCATAACTAAAGTTAACGGGCTCAGGCAACCTACATATGGCAATCCTATCTTCATATATATCAAGAAATCATCATAATATGTCAAGTCAATATCATAATATCATTTTTACAAAGTACATTACTCATATAATGTGTCAATTGCAACATTATATCAAAACGGGCTTTAAACCGTTATCGTATTCCTTTAAACCCTAATTATTCTATTCATAAGCTTTTATACATCTTTTTGCACTCAAAGCCCTAATTCAAAACCCTAAACCCTAAAACCGAGCTAGTTTCTAAATCATTACCCGTTTCTTGATTTTTATCCATTGTAAACTCAAACCAACTCTCAAATAAGTGGTACAAAACATATATTTCAATATTCTCAATCACTTTCCATCATCATTTCATCATATTAACAACAATGTACAAGAAACAAAGCTAGAAAACCCAAATTATTCCCTAATTGTAAATTTTAACCCGTTTACTCATTTTCTACCCATTTTAACCCAAACTATAACACCCCATGTTTTAGGGTCATTGACGTCATCAATAAATCCACAATGTATCTTTTGTATTGTACGTGTTTGCTTTAAATCATAAACGTTAGGTTTAATCGTGTATGCCAAAAATTAGCGTTCAATGTAAACGGGCATCAAACGATTAAATGTTTACATCAATCAAGTATTAAATAATTATTTTGAGAATAATTATGGTCTTTGTTCATTGTATTTTTATTGGTTGCGTAAATTGATTACGTTTCGCGATAAATTACGTTTAGGCATTCCCGGAACCACCAAAACTTTTCTACGCTTCAACAAATACCCACATTTATACCCAATACTCAAATTTTACAAAAATATATCATATATGTCTCTATATGGCGGTATTTAAAGAGATACATACAAGAAAAATGAAAAAAATCTTGCAACTAGGTCTTTGTACAACATCTACTCCATTAAACTTATACATACCTTGTTTCTTTGACCAAGACCAACTTCCCTAAGACCCTCATCTTGTTCTTGACCACTATTGCAATCTTTTTGACCATCTATATCTTATATACATGCACTTCTAGTAAGAGAACTCATACAACACAAGACTTAACCAAAAATCAAACAAAAACACTCTCTTTTCTCTCTTTGAAGCCCACGGCTCAAACTCACCCTTATACACAATCCATACAAAATTTTCTACAACCTATACAAGCCATCACACATCCTTCCTAAGATATACTAAGGTATTTGCAAGCCTTGGTTAACCATTTGCAAGTGTTGAAGCAATAAATCAAGATTAGGGTTTATTTGGAAAATTAGGGTTTCATATTGTGCAAGCTTGGGTTTAAAGTCTAAACAAGGGTTTAGCACATATTTCTCATCATCATCATTCATCACTAAGGTTACCTAAAACCTTTATCTTTTCATTTTCATGATTTTATATGTATATGATGTTCTATATAGAAAAATCACCATTTAAGACTTTTGAACATGTAAAAGGGATTTTTACTTGTGATTATGCTTTTGTACACTTTTTCATATGATGTTAGGTTGATAATATCATGTTAAAATGGATCTATAAGTGTTATACCATGTTGGTTAAGTGTAAAAATGATTATGTACAAATTAGGGTTTATAAAGTTTACTTAATATGTTACAAGTAAAAGTAATGCAAATGACATGTTAATCTTGTTTATGGACTTTTAGTGATGTTATATGAACACTAAAATAAGGTTATAATGGAAGTATAAGTGATGAACAACCTTGGTTAAGCTTAAAAAGTGTTAATGAAAGATTAGGGTTTTTAATGATTTACATGAAAAGCTACAAGTAAATGTGTATAATCAACTTGATAAACTTGTTAATCTTGGTAATTTGGACATATGAGGACAATGATGGACTAATGGACTTTATTATATGTAACACATATAATATATATGGTATAAAAAGACTTGTGATAAAGTTACAAAAGTTGAAAAGTATAAAAACAAAGTTTACATATGGAATCAAGAAAGACATCCTAACTTTCTGTTTTAATTCGACATACAACCTGTCCACTTTATATTTTTATAAAATAGTACGTCTCATGACGATTCCAAAAAGCTAAGAAACTTGAAAAACGGATAAATAACGAAAAAGTTACGGTAAAAACAAGTTATACGATAAATAAACGGATTTATAAAAGAATTTTTATAAAACAATTTATAAAAATTATATAAAACAGCAAGTTTAGTATTTTTAACAGATTACACATATTTTTAGGATTCCAAAATGATAAGAAACGAAAATTTTCAATTAATAACGAATGAGTTATGAATTTCGCGAGTTTACGACAATTAATACTTTTATAAAACAATTTTTATAAAAGTTACTATTCATGACAGAAACTTTTATTTTTGTAAACCTCATAAATCACGAACGGTGTTATGATAAATTTTTATATTAAAACCAACATCGATGTAAAATCTTACATATTCTATCAAACTAAGACTTGACATATATTACCCCAGGTTTCTTGTGACGAAGCTGTTACTTTCACTCCATATACCTTTGCTATCAATTTCCCTATAACCGTTCAGGTGAGTTCATAGCCTCGCATTTCAATCTTTTTATAAACCCGCGAGGGAGATACATGCTACAAACATGAATGCAATTATTTCTGTATGCTATTTCAATTTACTATTGCCTAAGTAACTGCTTTACCTTTAAGTCCCCATAATTATGAACCGTTAATTACTCTCCGTAGTAAGCGCGAATGTTATGAATAGATCTATTTGGGCTGGACTCTCCGTTGGTGTACCCAGTTACAAGTAATCAATGAATTGGGAGACGTTATCAATGATATGAATGTTCGTCACCAAGCAGACATAGAAAATCTCATGGATTCCATCATCGAACTCAAGAACCGTATGGAGTGATCATCCAGTTTCTAGTTTCAATTCTAGTTTTTAGCTTTAACCTAGCCACGGGATGTGTGGTATAAATAAAAACACTTGTCAAATCTTAACTATGTATAGTACTAAGGCAAGTTGTTCTTAATATAAAGGCAATCTCGTTATCTACCTTGTTGTTTTTACCACTTTGTGCATCCCATCATTCATCATTCATCCATCATCATTCATTCATCATTCATCATTCATCCGTCATACACATCATTATATTTGTCGTCATCTCATAACCTATATCCAAAACTTCAATATCTCCATTGTTAAATATGCTTAAAGTTCAAAACTAAGCATTTATCTTTAAACATTTTAAGCATTACTCTGGTGATATCATTCTTATTACGTGTTGTCTTTTGTTGATAGAATGCCTCCAAAAAGAGCATCAACATCGGAAGCACCGGCTATGACTCAAGCTGCCATTAGAAAGTTAGTTGCTGATAGTGTCACTGCGGCTCTAGAAGCTCAAGCTGCGACAATGGCAAGTGCTAGTAATCCCGACAGGAACACCGGTCCTACTGGAACTCCTGTAGTAAAGACGGGAAGCTATAAAGAGTTTATTAGCTGTCAACCTTTCTACTTTAATGGTACGGAAGGAGGAGTTGGCCTTATTCGCTGGTTTGAACGAACCGAATTAGTATTCTCTCGTAGCAGATGTGCTGAAGAAAACAAAGTAACATTTGCTACTGGTACTTTAACTGATGATGCCTTGTCCTGGTGGAATGCATATGCCCAGCCTATGGGAATAGAGCAAGCTAATCAAATCACCTGGACTGAGTTAAAAAGGCTTCTGACAAACAAGTATCGTCCTTAGACTGAGATCGGAAATATGGAAGAAGAACTTTACAATCTGATTGTAAAGGGAAATGATCTTTAAACCTATGTTAGAAGATTCTAAGAATTAACAACCTTATGTCCAAATATGGTGCCAAGTACCGAGAAACTCTTGGAAGCTTTTATCGGGGGACTACCTCGAAGCATTGAAGGAAATGTTACTGCCTCTAAACCTCAAACTTTAGAGGAAGCCATCAACATAGCCCAAAGGCTAATGGATCAAGTAACTAAGCATACTCCAATGCAAGTGTCGAGTGACAACAAACGAAAATTTGACGACAGAAGAACTTTCAACAACAATTCCCGCAGCAACAACTACCGTAACACCAACAATCGCTACAACAATCGTCAATAACAAAACCGAAGGCAAGAAGCTGGTAGAGCCTAATTTTTACACCAGTCATGAAAATAGTAGAGTATGTCGGAGATCTCCCTTTGTGCAAGAGATGCAATTTCCATCACACCGGACCTTGTACTGGTAAATGTAATATTTGCAACAAGGTGGGTCATTTGAGCAAGAACTGCCGAAGCAAGAAGCCAGCCACTGGAAGTAATCAACTACCAGTGACAGTTGTTTGTCATGCCTGTGGTGAAAAAGGACATTATACAAATCAGTGCCGAAAGACCAACATCAATGCCCAAGGAAGAGCCTACATGCTGAGAGATAAGAATGCTCCTCAAGACCCGAACGTAGTTACGGGTACGTTTCTTCTAAATCAGCATTTAGCTAAAGTATTATTTGATTCTAGAGCTGATAGAAGCTTTATATCCATATCGCTTGCCTCTATGCTAAATATTCCATCTATTACAATAGAATATTAAACCCCTTTTATAATATCGAATGGCAGTGGGAAACTTAGTAAGCCACAAACACTGTTATTAAAGGCTACACTTAACTCTGCTAAATCAACCTTTCGATATCGATCTCATGCCAATTAAGCTTCGTAGTTTGGATATTGTCATTGGTATGGACTGGTTATCCAAGTATCATGCAAAAATTCTCTGTGATGAAAAAGTCGTTCACATTTTATCAATGGTGAAAACACAAATCATTCAAGAATCACATTAAAACTCGACTAATCTCATACCTGTATAAAAACCGAAAGGGATATATCCTGAGGTTTCAAGTTTTCAGGACAAGTAATGGATAAGAAATCAGATGAGAAAGGACTATGAAGATATTCCCTGTAGTCAAAGAATTTCCAGATGTTTTTCTAAAGATCTACCTAGTCTCGCCTCCGTTCCCAAGTAGAATTCCAATCAACTTAACCCCGGAGCAGCACATGTTAGCTCGAACACCTTATATTAGCCTCCTTCATAAAAATGCAGGAGTTATCTAACCAACTTCAAGAACTAACCGACCGAGGTTTCATTTGACTAAGTACATCGCCTTGGGGAGATCTTGTCTTATTTGTTAAAAAGAAATACGGATCTTTCAGAATATGTATCGATTACCGAGAGTTGAATAAACTTACCATAAAGAATCGTTACCCATTACCCAGGATCGATGACTTATTTGATCAACTTCAAGGCTCAAGCGTTTACTCAAAAATCGACTTAAGATCAGGCTATCATCAACTGAGAGTAAGGGAAGAAGATATTCCTAAAACTGTTTTCAGAACAAGATACGGACACTATGAACTTCAAGTCATGCCATTTGGTTTAACAAACTCGCCTGTTGTATTCATGGATCTCATGAATCGTGTGTGTAAACCCTATCTGGATAAATTCGTAATAGTGTTTATCGATGATATTCTTATTTATTCTCGCAACGAAGAAGAACATGCAAATCATCTCAAAATAAATCTTGGAACTACTGCTAAGCAAGAGAAATTGTAATGCCAAGTTCTCTACAAGTGATTTCGGATCATATCGTGTAATTTTATTGGCATTCATTGATAGTCAGAGGACTTTCATGTTGACCTAGCCATGATTGAAGCTGTTAAGAATTAGACATCTCCACGACACCGCAAAGTGCGGTCAATTCTTAGGAACTCGCCGGCTATTACCGAAGATTATCGATAGGTTTCAAAAATTGCAAAGCCTATGACTAAATTAACCCAGAAAAACAAGAATTATATTTGGGCGAAGAACAAAATCAGCTTTTTAACTTCTTAAACAAAACTCAGTGAAGCACGAATCTAGCATACCAGAAGGAAACGATAATTTTTATCGTTTACTGTATGCAATCTCTTCAAGGGTAGGAGCGTTATAATGCAAAGAGAAAAAGTGATTGCTTATGCAACTTACAACTCAACTCATGAAGAAAACTATACCACTCCCCATGATCATGAATTAGGAGCAGTAATATTTCGCTCTTAAAATCTAGAGAACACTATCTATATGGTAGCACAGTGTACAATTTTTTCACTATCACCAAGAGCCTTCACTTAATCTTCGTTAAAAAGAATTGAATATGAGGCAACGCCTACAGAATTAAAAAATGTTTTTTTTTGTTTTTAAAAAAAAAAAATTTTAATATTTTTATTTTTGAAAATATTTTTATTTTTTTTTTTTTTTAAAAAAGAAAAAATTTTTTTTTTTTTATTTATTTTTTTTTAAAATTTTGGTGTTAGAATTACCGCAATTATGATTGTGAGATTTGCTATCATCCCGAAAAGGCAAATGTTGAGTGCAGAGGCCTAAGTCAAAGAAACAAATCAAACTCTCCGAGTTTGAGCATTAGTTCTTAACGTTCATCCAAATTTCCTCATCTCAAATTCTCGGAGCCCCAAAATGAAGCCCTCAAAGAAAAAATGTCAAAAACGAGACCTACGAGGAATGGGACAAATCATTGAAATTCGTCCTGATGAACTCGTTGTATCAAAAACTAAAGCTGGTTTACCACATTTTGGCGGTTAAGAGATTTGGATCATGCATGAGTCACATAAATCAAAATATTCTATTGCCACCGGGTTCTGTAAAAAATGTACATGATATAAAGAAACTCTATTGGTGGACCTAACATGAAGGCAATCATCACAGAATATGTTGGCAAATGTTTGACATGTTCTAGAGTTAAAGCAGAATGTCAAAAGCCATCTGGCTTATTGGTACAACCAGAAATTCCTATGTGGAAATAGGAAAGAATAACAATGGATTTTGTTTCAAAACTACCCAAAACCTCAATCGGACATGACACCATCTGGGTCATTGTCGACGCCTTAACCAATCAGCATAATGATTAATTAAAAATTTTTATTTAATACATTTCATACCCACTTAAGCGACGATAGTATCAAACTCTTACAAGGTTATACATTCAAAGAAATAGTCTCTTGACATGGCATACCAATCTCTATCATCTCGGTCGTGACATCATTTCACATCTAATTCTTGCCAATAATTGCAACATCCTTTGGTGAGGTACTCAATTACACATAGTACATCATATCATCCTAAAACCGATGGACAAAGTAAAAGGACTATCCAAACACTCAAAGACATGTTGCGAGCTTATGTTATAGATTTTGGGAAAGGATGAGAAAAACAATTACTATTGGTAGAATTTTCCTACAATAACAGTTATCATGCCAGTACAAGGCAGCACCGTTTTCGGAGCACTTTATGGACAAAGTGTATATCGACCTATAATGATGGGCGAAGTTGTGAGATTCCTCACTTACCAGACCAGAAATAATTCAAGAAACCACTAAAAAGATCGTGCAAATTCGTCAACGCTTGCAAGCTGCAAGAGATCGACAAAGAAGTTACGCCAATATAAGGCGAAAGCCTTTAGAATTTCAAGTTGGCGATCGTGTTATGTTGAAAGTATCACCTCGCAAAGGTATCTTTCGATTCGGAAAACGAGGAAAGCTTAATCCCCGATACATTAGACCATTCAAAATTTTTGAATGAATTGGCCCAGTGGCGTATAAACTAGAACTTCCTAAAGAGCTTAGTAGTATCCATAATACTTTCCACATTTCTAATCTCAAGAAATGCTTATCCGATGAATCTCTCATTATTCCAATGAAAGAACTTCAACTCGACGACAAACTCAACTTTGTAGAAGAACCAGTGGAGATAATGGATCGTGAAGTCAAGCAACTAAAGCGAAGTCGTATTCCTATAGTCAAAGTGCGATGGAACTCTAAAAGAGGACCAAGTTTACAAGGGAACATGAAGACGAAATTCGTGCCAAATATCCTCATTTGTTTTTAATCATCACTTCAAAATTCAATTAAATCTCGAGACAAGATTTCTGTAAGGATGGGGGACTATAACAACCCGCAATTTTCGTCAATGTAAATATCCATCTATTAAGATGCAATGTACAATCTATCTATTATATATGAACTCGCCTTTTTTTCCCAGGGAAAATGTTTCCATTTAAATACATTACTTCCTTTGGCCAATATCTCAATGTGGCAACATTCCTTTGCATAACTAAATTAACGACTCACACACCCTAATCTATGGAAATCCTATGATTCATATATTCCAGCAATCATCATAACATGTCAAGTCAATATCATAATATCATTTTTACAAAGTACATTACTCATATAATGTGTCATTTGCAACATTATATCAAAACAGGCTTTAAACCATTATCGTATGCCTCTAAACCCTAACTTCATGAAAGGTTAACATCTAAAGTGAATGCACAAGCTACTAAAGCATATGTACAAGTAATATAACATCTCATTTGAAATATAAAATCTCTTCAAGTCAAAGTACTAGTTCCTTAAAAGCTCAATGTACAAGTCATTAAGCATGATCTCTAAAATAGCTGTTTTTACCTTCGTTTTCATTTTAATTTTCTTCAACCATCACTTGTGTACAAGCTACTACACTCAATATACAATGTGTAAACCCTAATTATTCTATTCATAAGCTTTCATACATCTTATTGCACTCAAAACCCTAATTCAAAACCCTAAACCCTAAAACCGAGCTAGTTTCTAAACCATGACCCGTTTCTTGATTTTTATCCATTGTAAACCCAAACCAACACTCAAATAAGTTGTAATAACTTAATTTACAACATTCTCAATCATATTCCATCATCATTTCATCATTTTACTTCAATTATACAAGAAATAAACCTAGAAAACCCTAATTGTGCCCTAATTGTGATTTTGACCCGTTTACTCATTTTCTACCCATTTTAACCCAAACCACCTATCAACTTTGGATTATAATCCTTAAAATAAGTCTTAGGATCAGTAAACTAACATTCTTAATCAAATGTACACGAATTACAAGCTAGAAAACTCAATCCAAACCCTAATGAGCCCAAAATGTACCTGTATACACCTTTCTTTCATTTTGACCCATTTTAACTAATCTTTTTGCAATCAAGCACCTCAATGACTAAGCTCCTTCATTCCTAAGAAGCTTACAAGTACCTCTCTTCATCTAAGCTAGTTTCTAGCTTAACCAACATATCCTATAGACCCTCGTCATCACCCTCTAGCCCTTACACATGTCCTAACTCATATCATAAGCTTACCTTGGTCACCAAGATCATTTTACCTATAAATAGCAACCTAAACTCTTCATTTTTCTTCATCCCCCACTTCCTCCTCTATAACCCTTACATAGAAGCAAT
>BQNB010165726.1:0-14188 GCA_026074375.1 Tanacetum coccineum | reverse complement strand
ATGTTAGCCCTCGCCGCAACGCGCATGTCATTTTCTAACTCGCTTATGCTAAAGTAGAGGTAATACTTAATTGGTAAAATAAATAATTTTAAAAGCTACGGCGTGTCTCAAAATAAAGCCTCATTACAAGAAAATCACAGCTAATTACCTCGAAACAATATATGACTAAATATAATTTTACTTCTATACAAAATTTAAGACAATAGGTAAATGTAATACCTTTATTCAAGATTTATGTCTAAGGCTCATGCTTGCACGTGCATTAAAACTATATTATTACTTTACTATTATTATTCCACGTATACACGTATTTAAAAATTTAAAACAACAACATGAGGGTTTTGAAACTGTAATTACAATATATTAACCAGACCAAAACAGACAGACCCGAACGTAACTAAACCGTCTAATATTGACTGAACCAAAAACCACCAACCCTGGCCTACCAGAACCGTTTTGATCATTTCATAGACACATGTACTCAACACTCTAAATTATTAAGCCAAACTCACGCAAACCTTTTCTTTTTGAAAAAGTTTGAAGCAAACCCGCCCGTCGGGCGGGTTACGTAGCTAGTAGACTATAAAGTAGCATAATATTGGGTCTGGTTCGAATTCATAAATGTAGCATGCATGTTGCTTTTGATTACAATGAGATGAAAAAAGACTTGCGCGTTGCGGCGGAGGCAACTTTAAAGCTGTAGAGATGTAAATGCATGAGAATTCTTATCTAGTAAATCTGAGAATTAAAAAACATGATGTGAAACCAAAATTATAACTTGCCTTATCGAAATGGAAACTTTTCATGGAAAAAATAACAAATATCCGAAACTTACAATACATGGAGAATATACTTGGTTTTAGGTCTAGTAATGTGACTAATGCACAAAGACAAAACAGTTATGTTTCCTACTATTATATGTAAAATTGAAAAGATAATATATTATTGATTGTGATTATGTGATTCCATAATGAAGATTGGCTATGTATTTTTACTAAATACATAGCTTAATAAGTAAGCAATCCAAACCCTAAAACATAATGGACCTAAATCCACAATTAGGTTTGGGCCGAATAAGTCAACAGTCAACGGTCAACAGTCAACAGTCAATGGTCAACGGTCAACGGTCAACGGTCAAATTAACATAACTTAGCCATCTAATACTCCCCCGCAGTTTGAGCGGCAGACTTTCGAACGGACAAACTGGAACATATGTTGAAAGCCGCTTCTTCTTGTCTTCTTCTGTCATCTTCGTTGTTCTTTGTTGGAACGGAATCATAACTGTATTTTGTGGCATAGTTGTTTATCGCTTGCGGCTTCCTCCTTTGCGTGACGTTTTATTTACGTCATGGCTTGCTTTGTCTTTAGGTAGGAACAACAATTTTACGACCAACTATTTGCGAAAAAACGACAATCATCTTCGGCGGTAAAACAAAGAATAATGTTGATGACACAATTTTTTTTATTGATGGCTAAATCAACATGTATGAGAAGTGTTATGACGGCTATAGTTTTTGGTTTTCTAGGGTTTTTATTTGAATTTGATAAAAAGACTATTAAAACACAAAATTATAAAGCGAAAAAAGTAAATAGGTCGGGATCCCTCCGAATCATCGACGATTAGCCGATGACCGGAGGACAACTATTTTGTGTTAGGTTAGAACCTAAAGCTCCGATACCATGTAAAATAACAAAGATATATATTATTGATTGTGTTTTTGTGATTACATAATGAAGATTGGCTATGTATTTATACTAAATACATAGCTTAATAAGTAAGCAATGCAAACCCTAAAACATAATGGACCCAAACCCACAATTAGGTTTGGGCCGAATAAGTCAACCGTCAATGGTCAACAGTCAACGGTCAAACTAACATAACTTAGCCATCTAATAGGAGAGCTATTCTTGCATCTAGGTTACTGGTTAGGTCTCCCTCGACCCAGTTGAATGATAGGTCACATGTACAAGCACATAAACAAGTATAAGGCAAAAAACATAATCAAACAACAATGATAAATTAAGCAAATCCAGATTAAAACAAACCAAACATTATAATCTTCATTAACATGGCTAATACCCGAGGGTATTAGCCCACAATCATTGTCATTATTACAAACGTGATCAAATAATTAAAAATTGAATGATTAAGAAAGTAAGAATTACATGATGTCTTCTATAGAATTAGGAGTAGTGCTCGACCTTGGCTGCTCTTCTTGGCTTGAGAAATTCAACTTTAGTTGTATACTATACAGAGAATGTGATATTACACACTAAAACTCATTTTTGAGTCTTATATATATAGTGTCTGAAATACGCCTGGATACGTCATATGGGGATAAGTGGATATGGCGTATAGGGGTTAATTTCCTTAGAGTCCATGATAAGATCAAATCAATTAAGATAATTACCATCAATCATATTAAATGCGTATCTTTGACTAATGAATAGCTATACATATGGCATATTGGTTATAGTGGATATGCCAGATCAAGAATTGATCATTACGCATTTCTTGTGCTGAGTTAGCGCTGATATGCCATATCTTCATTGCTGGATACGGCGTTTATGTGCAGAAAATAGTATTCTTTAAATGTCTTCGTTTAAGCTCTAGAATTACGCCTTTTTGCTTCTTCTTCATAAGTAACTCCATAATTGTTACAATAATAAACTTTAAGCAATTATGTACCAATATGTCGGTAGCCTAAGAATCACTTCACTTCATATTATGAACAAGAAAATAAGCTAGGATATGATAAGAATTGTAGAGAGAGAAAGTAGAGAGGGAAAGTTAAGAGATAAAAAGTGGATGTTGATTTACTTGTAAAAATACAAATAAGACCAACAACCCTCCCTCTACACATGGAGAGGGGTTTAAATACCTAATGTGGGCTGGCCTATAGAAGACTTAATGGGCCGTAGGTTTGTCTTGGGTTGGGCTCGAGTTTACTTGGGCTTTCGCCAGATACATGTGACCTATTAGATTACATTAAATGAGCCCAATACCCATTCTAGCCTATTATAACATTTAATATATAAATGACCGAGACCTAATATAATTAATGAATGAAGTTCCATTGTTCGACTCAATATTTTGAGGCTAACAATCTCCCCCGAAGTGAGTTCATTTTGACACTCCTTCGTGAGATCAATGAGATTGCTTTTGTCGTTAAGCTCTTGTCTTTATCTTGGTCTTTATCTTGGTCTTTATCTTGTTGTAGGCTTGTTTCTTCATGCTTTGTGATCTTTGAGCTTTAGCCTTTGTCATTGTCTTTTGACTTTGTCTTTGCATCCAAGATCTTTAAATCTTTATCCTTTCGTCTTAATCGTCTTTGCCACCTTGCGATCTTGTATCTTAACCAAAATGCTCATACTTTGCATCATCTTGAAAGCTTGCTAACAATCTCCCTTGATAGACTTGATATCTTTGAAGGAAGATCTTGTATATCAGAGTTTGTGCGGAAGTATTTGTCTTTAATTCTTGAGCTTTCATGATTCTTGAATCTCAATGCTTATAGTATGTCTTTGTAGTTTGAGCATGAGCATGTGGTAATGAATTCGTCTTCAGCTAGAATAAGGCATCACTATCTCCATCTTTATGTGAATCCTGAAATAAAACAGTTAGCAATAAAGCGTGTGGACGAATATGGCTTTGTTATTCATCTGGATTTGGTTAGATTAACCTTCAGTTACGTAGGAGCGTTTTACAGTATAAATATTGTACTTGTGATCAGGTAGATTCAAAGAATCTCATTGACAGGGTTTCCAACTCAAATCATAGGATCTTCTAACACAAATGTATTAGATTTACCATGCTTTCTAGTTCTCATTACCGGAATGTCCCAAAGCAAACAACATGGTAAGAGTGAATCAGATAGTTACTATCTTTTTTATTAAGCCATCAATTCATTTCCTGGAACAAGTTTGATTCACATTGAATTGCATCATCGTTTCTTTCCAGTTGACACAAGTTTGATTCATATAGAATCTCTCAAGTCACCTACCAAGAGCTTGTTTGATGATGGCTCAAACAGGATTTCCATCTTCATTGTGAGTACATAAGTATCACTCAGATGTTCTGGCATAATCACAAGGATAATACGTAGGACTCTTGTTAACAGCTTGTGAACTAATTGGTGTTCAACAAGTGTTAGTAATGGAATGTGTCCTAATGAGATTTATTTATGGATCTCTTGGCTCTAGACTCGATTAGTGCATTTTGGTTTTAGTAATTGGAGGCTGGAGCAGACTGCCACCTATTCAATATCAACTAACTCGGAGTGAGAAAGTCAATAGAAGTCGTGTGTATCTCCGTGACAAATGAGACAAGTTTCTTTTGAGAGAAACCCGAATGGCTGGGAAGGGTTGTGCATTGCATCACTGGGTCCATGATGTCGTCTTCAATGTCAGCAATCAACATTGTGATTCTGACAGCATATGTATTGACCCGGTTTCTGCCTAAGTTGTGTGGAGGGCTTCTTTCTTTTCACCCTTTATCCATACATTTCTTTTTAATTCTTCAACCCCTTTAATGCTTACCAAGACGTCATTACTAACACCTTGTTGTGATTGTTCCAGTGTTAGCTCAATCTTAGTCGGCATTCTTCCCTTATACACATTCATCTCTAATCATACCTAAGGACTGCTATTTCTAACTATGGAGTGTCCTTGGGTAGATCCCTCCGGTTCTGGTTGGATCATAGGACAAATACCTAACCTTACCACCTTATGACTTCAGAATCGTCGTGAAATAAGATGTTGTAGGGTATGAGATCGTAACCATAAAACCTTTTTCGAAGAGTATCAAGCACTTTGAGTCGATAAGATCACTTATTATTTTCAAGATCACATTTTAAATACATTTCTCCCCTTATTTTAAATACTAATTCACTTAGTTTTTGAAATACTTTGTGATTAAAATTTGTCTTGAAATACCATGGGGAGAAAACTTTTATACTTTGCATGAATTATATGGAACATTAACTTGCTCTCTTTCGATTTTACATATTTTTGACACAAAAAACAATGATACCAAGTTGTAATATGAATATAAAATTGAGGGTTAGCATTGTTAAGCATACAATTTTGAAAGATTATTAATTGTCATCGAAGAATTCTTGAAAAATTATGCTCAACCACCTAATCATCTTATAACAATCAATCTATTTAATAGTCATTATTATTCCTTAGATGTTATTAAGACCTTTTATAATGTGTTGAATACATAAGAATTGTCATGTTATGATGTATCCAACAATCATTAAAACATTGTTTTTTAGAAAACTCCCCCTTAAACATTGACTAATTTAAAAATGGTACCAAATATAGAATAATTGTTTTGTAAAACAATATGAGGGATGGAGTGTTGAACACGCAATTTTGAAAGATTTTGAATTGTCATTGAGAAATTCTTGAAAAATTATGTTCAACTTTTTGAAAAACCAATTGTTAGAAGACTTCTCTTCTAACTTTAAGGATAAGCGCACTGAAACGTACACTCTCCTTTGTCGTTCGGGTCCGAGTTGCAATCTGAGAGTGATTACAAGTCATCAAGAAAAATTAGAAATGACATGTTTTGAAAACATTTGAAACTCCTGTTCGAACTTCATTTACACGCCCGTGTCGATGTTAATCAACATTTCTAGGTACGTAAATGTTATCGATTCCAAGAGACATGTCGAGAAGAATATTTTTTGAAACATTTTTTGATTTTTTGATTTTGTATTTTCTTTTTGAAATTTTATATTTTTGTATTTTTCTTTTTGAAATTTTATATTTTTGTATTTGGTTTTATAAAAAATATTTACATGTTGACCTCAGCATTGTTATGTGATGGTGAAATAGTAATTCCAACTCTTGTCGTGATGTAGCTGTCTTGTCTGCTGGAGGAACAACTTTTGGAACCAGCTTTGAACTTGACTGTTCATTGATGTGGTCGTGAATTCTGAGTTCTGAACTGTTATAATCAGAAGTCATAATTTATTCATCAGATCAAAATTCCTTGAAGCCCTGGTTTCGAAGATATCAGTCTTTTCAGCAACCAAACTCTGAGTCCTTCCTTTTTAGGATTAAAAGATGTACCTACACTTAAGTTAAGAGTACATGCACTGACATCAAGAGTTTGTTTGTATTCATACTTGTTAGTGATATCGTCATTTGAACCATTTGTGGGTTTACTGTCAACCTTAGTTGTGCTAGAGGTGAATATCTTTCCAGTAGGAATCCACTTAAGACCAAATGTCTTGAAAATTTTACCTGTCGGTTTCCACCTAAGACAAGATCTAGGAGTTATTGTTTTCTCATGCACAACAGAAGTCTTTTTGATTGAAAACCTATGTCCTATTATGATTTGTCTTTCTGTTTTCTTTGCAACACTTGTTTGCTGTACGATGTGTATCAAGTTGTAGCTTATGTGGATGGAAACCTTTGGCATGTAAGTTGACTCATTCACGAAATTTTTTTACACAAGAATCAATATTACATTAAAGACACTTTCTACATGTCAGCAAAAAAATGATTGGACTCACACCCAAAAAACCACTACACAACCCCCACACAAACAACCTCCTCCTCACCCTCGCCCCAACACACTGTTTACTATCTACTATCTATACTCTCTCAGCAAGAATCTATCTCTCGCCTACTCCACACACCCCAACGAAGACACACCCGCGCACACCATAACACTTTATGAACACACGACGAGACTGCTATAACCTCCAGAACCATACCAAACACGAGAAGGCTCCACTACCCACTCGCATTAACCTACTCGAAGAAAGTGGCGACCTGCAGATTCTAACAGAATCTCACCCACACACACCCCAACACATACTAGACCTCTCTTTGTGGAACCCTTCTCCAGCCGCCCGAGAAGAACTCTCGATAACATCCTCACCACACACAACTCCTCCTCCCCCCCCCCTCCCACATCCCACCACAACGAAAGTCTTTCTTAAATCTTGTTTTCTTACTCCTCAAGTCTAGTGTAAAGATTCTCTACGACCAAACTCTTCCAAACTACAATGCCATTTGACAGTTATAACCTAATAGCCAGAGAAAGCCTCCACCATCTAACTACCATACCACGTCTCACCATACCACGCGACCTCTCTCTCATCACGCAGATGCTTTCTATCTCACCTCTCACCTCTAATTAAAACTAAAAACCACTATCGCATCCAAAGTACAATATCCCAAACTATCTCAAATCTACCAACAAACTACCTTTGTTCCTCCTACTCTCTATAAACCAAAAGGGCTTCAGACTTGAGCTCAACACATAGTCTTATCTCTAGACTTCCATTCTACCGAGGAGAAAATAAGAAAACACCAGCTATGACACACATCTAACTTCATCAATGAAAATTATGAACCATGTCATTTGAGTTATACCTAGATGAGCCAGGTGCAATCATGTGATGAGGTTTTGCAACAGCAAATTCTCTTTCCTTAGGCAAATAATGTGTAGTGACTGGTTTTGACAAATCCTTATTGACATCAACTTAGGAGGCAAACCGTTGCTTTGAAAATCTAGGTCGTTCAGACTTAAACGCAATCGGTTGTCTAACAACTGATTGGTTTCTACGTGGTTGTAAAGCCGGTTTCCCTAAGATTGATGATTTTGCAAACTTAGTATTCACACTATATCCTGTTAATTTCCTTAACTCATTTTTTAATGCTGCAATTGCAAACCCTTTTTCCTGAAGTTGAGCTTTAATTTATCATTATTTGTAATCAAAGAAGTTGTGTGTTCTATGTTCTTAGCTCTTGTTGTCTTGATAGAATCAAACATTTCTTTATAATGCATTTTCAAAGTCTCATTTTCCTTAAGTAACTTAGCCACTTTATGTTCCAATTCAATGTTTATTGTTTCAATTACATCTATGTCATGTTTAACCTTGGCTTCATTACTTTTTACTTTTGAAAATTAACCATGTTGCCCTTCTTTTAAAACTTGATTTTGATATTTAAGTTCAAGATTAACACAATGAGCTTCCATTCTTAAAAAATCTTTTTTAAATTGGGCAACTGTCTTTTTGAGACGAATATTTTTAGATTCAAGAGATTGATTTGAGAGTTCAGTTGTCTGGTTATCAGTTAATGTAGCAGGCAAAGGACACGTGTCATGACATTCTTTAGCATTCTGGTCAACCTCTCCTTTATTATTGAATTTAGGTTGCTCAGTATGCTGTTGTCCAGTAGTAAAGATATTGATTTCAGTAGTTGTTTGTACCTCAGCCATTGGCTCTTCATCATATATGGGTCTGATATCTACATCATCAGCATGTGCATCATTCCTTGATCTGCTGCTTGTATCTTGCTCTTTTAATGTTGTCCCACTGCTTTCTGTATCAACCAAGCTAGCATCCAATGCTTTACTCAAATCAACCTTATCCTCTGTTGTCTGCATTTATCTTTCATTCACCCAGGTGTTATACTTTTGTTTATGCTTTGCTCTTTCATCAATCGACTTCTTAACAGATTCCATGTGTTGGATCAATGTGTCATGGAATTCTGGAATCGCAAGTTGAGTGTATTGGAGAAAGCAGTTGCGTGTCATTACAAGAAATTCATCATCCAAATAAATTTGTGACTTGATGAACATCTGAAACTGTGTCTCGAGTAATTTAAAAGCAGCCATGGATCTAATCTCTTGAAATTATTCTTTTTCAAGTTGTTTTTCTAGTTGGTCCACGTTCAGGAACATTGTGCCTATGAAAGTCTCTATATCTTGACCAAAGAGTGTCGCAAATGCACGTTTGAATCCAGAATCGGTTCGAGTTCCTTTTAAGTCGTTGTTTGAAAGAAGCTTGAGGTGTGAATGAAGTTGTCAAAAAGATACCATGCAACTTTCTTTTGCTTTATCTTAAATTTGTTGCATTTGTTGTTCTTCCGAATTAGAACACGAAGATAAAGTATCTTTTGTTTCCATTTTACTAAAAATTATGAAGTGAAAATGATTTTTAGGATCTTAAGTAGATGTGTTGTGATTGAAGTTGTGGTAAAATGAAAACAATAAACGTCTACGAGATTTTACAAGTCTATGATTAAAACCGAGAAAAGAATTGTGTCTTTCGCGGGATTTTACAAAATCAATAGAAAAACAGTGAATGCAAATTGATTGAGATTAAGGTTTGTTTGTTGTGAGTTGAATGTCTTTTAAGTTCAAAATCCTAAATCGACATGTTTCGCTTACAAGTGTGCATATTTTGCTTGGCTTGGAAATTATGTATTTCGCTTCAAAATTTACACATTTCGCTTGAATACTAAAGCTGCATATTTCGCTTGAATTTGAAACATATTTCGCTTGTACTCAGTCTTGCATATTTCGCTTGATGTTTAACATGTTTCGCTTGGACTCAATACTGCATGTTTCGCTTGCTATTTAACATATTCCGCTTGAACTCATAACAAACATATATCGCTTGAAATTCAAAAAATTTTGGCAGAGTTTCATTTTAGTTAATTGTAATATTTCGCTTGAGGTTCACCTGCATATTTTGCTTAAGCTAAACTTGTCATATTTTGCTTGATAATTACCTGCATATTTTGCTTAGGCCTAAACTTACATATTCCGCTTGAACTATACCTACATATTCCGCTCGAGGTCTTTTTCAAGTGTGGACCACTTTTACTAGAAAACAAGGTGTCCCTTTCTTTGTAGGCACAAATTGTGGATCTTGGTCTTTTGTTTTTGACCGGTTTGGGACCACAAAAAATAAGCCAATCTCAAACTAAGCTTCGAAAATAAGCAACCAATAAGCTTGAAACAAGCTCGAAAATAAGCACGAAAATTTAGCAAAAAATGAAGATTCTAGTTTGAAGAATACTAGCCACGAAACTACTATTACTAAGGAGTGAATAAGCTCAACTTAACCAAGAAGCCCCCAAAAAAAAAGACGTGAGCTTATATTTCAAAATAAGCCACGAAAAATTTGAGCTTATAATCACGAATCAAACACAATAAGTTGTAGAATGATTAGAGCAATGATGTAGATAAGCAAAACAAACCAATAAGCCCAAAAATTTTGTGAGCTGTGAGCTTATTTGCAACAATAAGCCACAAAAATGAAAAATAAGATTCAAGATAAGCTAGAAACACGAAGTCTAAAGATTATGCCGTGAGCTTATTTGTCAAAATAAGCCAAGAAAATTCTTATTTTGAGCTTATTAAACCACAAAAACAACCACGATCTACCCGAGGATCTTGATACCAAATGTCGGTAACCAAAAAATCACTTCACTTCATATTATGAACAAGAAAATAAGCTAGGAGATGATAAGAATTGTAGAGAGAGAAAGTAGAGAGGGAAAGTTAAGAGAGAAAAAGTGGAGGTTGATTTACTTGTCAAAATACAAATGAGACCAACAACCCTCTCTCTACAAATGGAGAGGGGTTTAAATACCCAATGTGGGCCGGCCTATAGAAGGCCTAATGGCCTGTGGGTTTGTCTTGGGTTGGGCTCGAGTTTACTTGGGCTTTCGCCCGATACACGTGACCTATTAGACTACATTAAATAAGCCCAATACCCGTTCTAGCCTATTACAACATTTAATATATAAATGATCGAGACCTAATATAATTAATGAACAAACTTCTATTGTTCGACTCAATATTTTTGAGGCTAACACAATATCTTGCAATAATTATATAAAAGTGGTTAAAATATGTGGGATAAATGATAGTAAAGTATGACGTTATTTGATGATATCAAGCAACTCCAAGATTAACTTGAGATCTTCTTCATGCTCTTGCTTGCTCTTCGAGTATATCAGAATATCATCAATAACGACAATCACAAATTTGTCTAGATATGGTTTGCACACCCGATTCATGAGGTCCATAAATACAGTCGGTGCGTTAGTCAAACCAAATGGAATAACTTGAAATTCTTATTGTCTATATCGAGTTCAGAATGCGGTCTTTAGGATGTCTTCTTCACGAACCCTTAGTTGATGGTAACCCGACCTCAGGTCGATCTTCGAGTAGACACTCGACCCTTGAAGTTGATCAAACAAATCATCAATCCTTGGTAGCAGATAATGGTTCTTCATTGTCAGCATATTCAATTCCTGGTAATCAATGCACATCTAAAATGATCCATCCTTCTTCTTGACAAACAAGACCGAAGCTCCCCAAGGTGAAGAACTGGGTCTTATAAATTCTTTGTCGAAAAGTTCTTTCAGTTGATCCGACAATTCTTTCATCTCGGACGGAGCTAATTGATAAGGTACCAGTTCTACAGGTGCAGCACCAGGTATCAAATCGATTTGAAATTCCACTTGGCGGGTTGGCGGAAGACCCGGCAAGTCCTCAGAAAATACCTTAGGAAAGTCTTGAACTATTGGTACGTCTTTAAGTCGCTTCTCCTTTGACTTGTCTTTAGCCTTTTTTATGGTAACATGTGCCAAAAATATGTGCAAATAATTTTATGTTTTGGTGCACGAGATGATGTTTAATCGAGACTCGTGTCCGTTGTTGCTTCCATCACCATGAAAAATTAAAATTTCGTTTCCAAAGGGAACACGAACGAGTTTCTCATCACAAATGATTACGACATGATATTTAGATAACTAGTCCATACCAATAATGACGTTAAAACTACCCATCTCTATAGGCATTAAGTCGATGTTGAATGGATGATTTAGAAAATTCAAAGTACAACCCCGTATAAGCGTAATAACCCAAATTATTTTACCATCAGCTAACTAGACAACATAACCATGGTCTAGTGTAGTTAGGATGATGTCAATCAAAGAACTAAATGCAGTAGATATGAAACTCTTATCGGCACCAGTATCAAACAAAATCAAAGCATAACGATTGTTTAGAAGGAACGTACCCGTGACAACATTAGAGTTTGGGTTTGTCCCGGCAGTGCCCACAACATAAGCTCTTGCTACAGCATGACCATTTCCAGCCTGATTTCCCTGATTTTTGTTCTTTAACTTCAGGTAATTACTCCTGAAATGACCCTAAGCTCCACACTCAAAGCAAGTGAGAACTCTTTGATCTGCCCCTTGGGCTCTCTGGTTGTTGTTGGCAGTAGCAGGCTGGCTTTTACAGTCTCGAGCTGAATGACTAATCCTCTTGCAGTTGTGCATTTAGGAGCACACTGCCCATCATGATGGTAGTTGCATTTGGGGCACAGAGGTTTGGATCCCCTGTATGGTTTCTTTTTCCTAGGCCCTGCATTATAAGCCCATGCCACATTGTTCCTTTTGAATAGTTGTCATTGGTTTTGGTTGTTTCTTAAAGTTTCCTCAAACTTTCTTTTGTTTTCAGCCTGACGTTTACCAAGGGTGCTGATCTTTTTATCCATTAGTTCAATTGCAGATTTCAATTGCCTCTTGCATTGTCTTACGCTTCGATGCCATCAAACTTCCGTAAATCTTGTTGGGTAAACCACCGACATACTTTTCAACTTCATCCAATTCCTGGGGAACATCATATCGCACATCAATTCTAACTCTTGAAAACGTTGGTTATAACTTAGCACATCGGTACCTTTTACCTTTAAGTTCCACATTTCAGTTTGCTTTTTTATCTTACCCATTGGGTAGTATTTATCGGTCATCATCTTTTTCAAAGTTTTCCATGGCATTGCATATGCAATATTATGTTCGAAAGTCCTAACGTGGGAGTTCCACCACGTTAAGGCACTTTCTTGAAGAGTACAAGTTGCAAACTTGACTTGATATGCGACAGTGTAGTTGCTGATATAGAAAACAGATTCCATCTTTTCTAACCATTGGGTCAGACCGATAACTCCTTCGGTGATTTTGAAATTCATAGGTTGGCACTTCAGGAGATTAGTGTAAGTGCACTCACAAACAGTAGACACTTTCTTCTCCCGCCTGTTCATGAATCATGGTTGTCATTGCCATTTATGCTTCTCTCTGTGTCACGTTTTGCCAATGCATCAGCAATGCCTCAAGCTATTAATGCCTTAATATGAGCATTGGTCATAGGTGTAGAGGTGGTGGTTGTTGTGGCGGTTCTTCTCTTTGGTGTCATTTTCTTCAAAATTACAAGAAAATACAATACACGTTCGATTTCATAAAATCATAATCGCGACATGACATATGAAACTTAAATAAAATGAGATCATAACACATAGTGAAATATAAAACTGAAGTGAAATCAATAATGATATAAATAGATCGACATTCATTCATAATAAATTCGATAACGGGGGGGGTGGGATGAATAGAGGAGTGGTTGAAATGATTTATCTAGGGTGTTGAGTGGTTTTGCAGGGTAGAAGTATGGGACGACATCCCTAGCTGTACCTGGGTTTTGTTGGGCGGGAAAGTGGTTATTTTGGGTAGGTTGGCAGCTTTGGCCCCTCAAGTTTTATAACTTCATTGCAAAACTTCGCCCGGTTTGCAATTTCGACCCTTGTCTTTTAACCCTTGAAATACAACTTGAGGTTTGGCAATTTTAGTCCCTTAAGTTGTATTTTCTTCACTTGGTTGACTTTTGACTTTGATTTGATTTTGTCTTTTCCATTCCGTGCTCGGCTTTGTTTGTTTTTGGCTTTCTTTTTGAATATCCGTTCCTGCACAATTCAAATGCAAAACATACAAATACAATGTATTTTTGGTACGTTTTTAGCTTTTAAGTCCGTTTTTAATGGAAAATGGTATGTGTAATTAAGCACATACCAATCCCCCTATACTAGTATTGATGTGTCCTACGCTAAATGTTTTGATAGTAACACTCAAGAAGTAAGATCTCGAACCCCCTTGACTGAAAAGTAGCAAAGTGTTTGTCAAGGGAAACTAAAGAATCAAAAGCTTTGACAAGTCCCGTTTTCACCATTTTTTATTTATACACTAACTATCCCTAAATTATTTTATTTTTTTGGATTTTTCTTTTTCTTTTCTCAACTTCCTGTTTGATTTCCTTTATTTTATTAACACTGGGATCATAGAATGAGAAACGTCCATAGAATAATCTACGGATGTCCTTACGGATAAATTCATCGTCCCCGATTTTTCACTAGCTCCAAACCAAGCAATTAAACAAGATCATGTCAATATAAGTCTTAAATGCTAAGCACTCATACTTATGACTTGTGAACTTTTAGCTCCCAACATGGATATATGATTTAAATATGTGTACTCGTTTCAACTCAACCATAGATCAACTTATTTCCATAGTCGTGATTCAAGATGAATC
>BQNB010165723.1:0-14188 GCA_026074375.1 Tanacetum coccineum | reverse complement strand
TTAATGAATTTTGGAAACTATCAATATGAACTTGATGTTTTTACAGTTGGACTTATTAATCATCATTTGATCATCATTCTAGTCCGGATATAGGTCGAAAGACTCCGGCTAAACGCTTGATATCCAAGTTGTTTGTCTGTGACAACTAGATGCTAGCCTTGTGAGGATTGGCTAACAAGATGATCATTAACCAAGGGTAAAAGGGTTTAACGCTTAATCTCATGTCTAACGAACTTGGTTAAGAAAGTTCATATTCTTATCTCCCAAACTTAAATCGATCTGAAAGCATTTTTGTAATCAAAAGTAAAGGCCGAAAGGATTTTTGATTATAATAAATGGACAATTGTTTTTGTAAACAACCTGTTTCTTTAATCAATTATACTTTAATTCTTGAACCATTATACATCCAAGTTTATTCATATTTGTTCTCGTACCCCCAAACAACATCATTTAATAACTTAAAGTATCTTGAAATCTTTAGATCGTGACAGTCTATAAGATTTACCCCTTTCGTAATATAATCGACCCTTTCTAAGAATTGCCTATCCCATGGAATGACATGGTCTTACCCTAAACCTATACTATAAACAGGGGTTTATACTTTACCCGTGTGTTAGTTGGAATTGGATAAAACTAGTATTATAAATTTAAAGCTTTAATAACACATCATAGTTTTTGGTGCCTCTGCCAGGATTGATTTCATTCTTGAATTAGTCATTCTTATATTACAAATTAAAATTTTCAAAATCGCCGTACAGTTTTCTGGCAAACTGAACCCATTTTTCATAGAAAATGTGCCGCACAAAACCATTGTGCGTTAAATATACTCGTATACAGCTTGAAGAAAATTTCTCAAAAACCTTGGAAGTGTTAATAGATGTTCTCTTAAGTCTTAAGGAGTATTAAATGATGTCTAACACACAAAATTTATGTTAAGAGAAACAACTCTTAAGTCCGTACGTTTCCAGATTTTATTCAAAAATCATGTTTTTAGGTCACCGATGGCGGTCCCCTAAATATTAGGGCGGCCCCCAAATATATCTGGGGGCCGTCACCTTTATGGGGGCTATCTGTCTGTTTCAGTCAGATTTTGGCAAACTTCGAAAATCATATAAAATCAACCGTAAGTCGTAGAAGTCGTGCCACCTGCCATTTTTAAAGTTTAGTTAAGTCTACTTTCTTTTAAAAACACTTCCAAGACTTCATTTTAATCTTAAATAAGTTAGAAATGCAAAATACTGCATAGTGGTCAAAACATTGAGTTTCGCTCTAACGTAAAACTTGTAATTTACGTTTTTCTTCGAGTCGAGCATTTCTAGTCGATGTATCTTTAAAAAATGGTGTATTCATCTTTTCAAAATATTGATCTTGATTAATTTTATAAAATTGGGGAGGAAACTATTTTATTTTCAAATAAAATCGAGCTAAGTATACATCGTTGTATCTAATACACAAAACGACGATGAATATCCTTATGTGTATGCTAAATGATTATGTGTATTTACTTGTATCTTAATTTTGTTAATAGATATTATTAAGTGATCATTACTATATGTAATTAAGCTACCTATATATCTAAACACATGTGTCATGTACGCTATTTGTGTGTTACTAATTTTCCGGATTATGCCTAATAGGAATTATGCTAGATCTCTTGCATTAGGTTGTGAAATTGTTTGTGCATTATATATAGGCATAGATAGCTATATTTACAATGTTACATAAACATCTTATAAATCATTTTGAGTGTAGTAACCTACTTAGGATTTTGAGTTCAATAGTGTGTCAAGTATGTTGGAATATATTATCATAAGATCACACGTTAAAACCCGTCACCAAAATATTTCTAACACGTTAACTCTCTTCTAACAAGATGTCTAAATTTTCTCGTCATCTTGCCTTGTTTGATGATCCGTTACAATTACGAACACAAAATAATGAGTAAACAAATGTACCAACAGATAATTGAATAATAGTAAATGAATATGAGAACACAATATGTTTTGGGAAGTGATTCTTTGTATTAATAGTTTTCTCTCTAAACAAAATCACACACTGATATTTTCTTGGTTTACAATGTGCAAGTTGTGTTTAGGCTGCCTAACTCTCTTCCATGCTATACTATTTATAATGCAAATAGTACGTGATACATGAAAGGCTACGTAGGTTTAAGTGTGCATTTTTCTCTCATGCATGATTTTGCCATGCATGGCATTTTCAAAGAGTCCACCTTCATTCCTCCAATATTTTAGGTAGAACGTGGGGTTCATGGTCCCATTCTCATGCTATGCATGGCTTTGAATATGTATTCCCATAACTCCATAATTCACGTTACTTTTTAAGCGTAAAGATTGCAAGGCCAGTGGACTTTTCTTAATAGATAATTCTTCTACTTTATTACCGTAATGTTATTTTAAAACCGAGTCATAGAAGATCGTCTCGGATCACGCCTCCCATTTTCCCGTGAAGAAGACTAGCGCTGACTAGTCGAACACTTGATCGCTGCTGTTAGCCTTAATTATATTAAGTCAAACAAGAATGTTATCGGTCTTATAAAAGTCCAATTGGGTCTTGTAAAGTAAAGGTAGTCGGGGTTCATGGGACTTGATGTAATCTATTATGGTTGTGTATCGGGTCAAAGCCAAGATATATCAAGGCCGGCCCAAGTAGAAAAGCCATAAGCCTAAATTTTGGCTAGGTGGTATAAAAACAAACACTCTCCAAATAGAGGGGCATTGTTGTACATTTCTCATTTTGTTAACTCCATCCATTTCTCTCTAATCTAAGTTTCTAGTTTTCTTTTATTCCTGTTTCTTTTTTCAGAGCCGGCTCATTAGGTATATCTGGTAGTTTATTCGTGTTTTGCTTATTAGTTGTGAAGGTTATATAAGACCAACAGTGGATCAATCCTCTAGCAGGGTGTTTAGTGTTTGATTTTTGTGGTTTAGATAAGCAAACCGTGGCTTATTTCTCTTAATAAGCTCACAATTCAAAAGCTTGGAGCTTATTGGCTTATTAACCTTATTCTCTCTTTGTTCTTCATGATTCTTCACCTTATCTACTTGTCATTTGATGAATTAGATAAGCTCCAAAGTCATTTTTTATAAGCTTATTACAATCGGCTTATTTTTCTTCTTCTTTTCTCTCGACGTGGTGTTTTTCTTGTGTGATTCGGAAGTGTCACAAGAGTCATGTTTCTTTTTGTTTGTTCTTCAAACTAGGCTCTTAGTTTTCTTCACTTTTGTTGCAAATTTTCGAGCTTCTTCCTAACTTATTTCGAGCTTATTTGGGAGCTTATTTCGTGGCTTATTTGTGGTTTCTCTTATTTTTTTGTGGTCCCAAACCGGTTCAAAACTAGGGACATAGATCCAAAATTTTAGCTTACAAAGATTAGAACATCTTGTTTGGTAGTATAAGTGGTCCTCACAAGATAGTGACACCGAGCGGAATATGTCACAGGTGAAGCGAAACATGTACGTTTAATTTTCAAGCGAAATATGCAGGTTTAACTTGAAGCGAAACATGTTAAAAATGAGAAGCGAAATATGTTGAATGTTAAGCGAAATATGCAGCATTGAGGCCAAGCGAAATATGTTTAGAATCTTAAAGCGAAATATGTTTTAAACTCTCAAGCGAAATATGTCCAACATCAAGCGAAATATGCAGGATTGCGTTCAAGCGAAATATGTATAAAAGTGAAGCGAAATATGTTGAAAATGTTAAGCGAAACATGTCAAAAGTTGAGCGAAACATGCAGGATTTGTCATCAAGCGAAATATGCAAGACTTTAAGCGAAACATGTCAACTTTAGTTTAACCAAATTTTTCTTCAAATCAAGTCTACTTTAAGGTTTTTTTTATTGATTTGTAAATTTGAAAGTTATCTTATTCTTCTCGGTTTTAATACAATAAGTTGTAAATTCCCGTGGATGTTAATTGCATTCTCTCTTCAACAAATAACCATTCTACACGTTTAAACTTAAGATCCGATATCCATTCACAACTTCATCAAAATGTCAAATTCAAATATTAGTTTGAAAACTCAATCATAGAATGCTCTTCATAATGCTATCATGGAAGAGGGTAGCAAGATGTCCACCAATGTTTAGGACCGGGTAATGTTTAGTGGAAATCAGAATCAAAAGAGATACATTGAACCAAACCGAAAGTGAACTCATCCACTATTGTCTCTAAAATACCCATAAGTATTAATGGGCGTGAGAAGCCAGTTTCCAGTTGCTGAAGGTTAGTTCTGAAAAAACTACAGAAAGGTATATGGGAGAACTATACGAATGTTTCTCAGACTAACAGATCAACTGAATGCTAAGCTGAAGTGTTCAAATCAGTCTTACAGGATAGATAACTAATATTTATCACGGTTGATGCTTGTCGAATGCATGTGAAATGTGTAAAGCATTGATAGGTTTTGAAACAAGGTGAATCAATCAATGTTCAAGCTCTTGAAAACTAATTTATATTGGGATTTTGAAGTGAAGTTTCAGAGTTGGAAAAATCGGTGGGGTAGCTTTAGATTGACCAGGAAATCTTATTTCTTTGTGGGATGTTGGTATATTTGAATTTTGTATCGTGGTTTTAATCGTGATCTCGGTCGATCCTTTTTTATCTCTGGAGCTGTTGGCTTGAGATCCTGGACTCAGAGACATGGTATTTCTTAGCGTCGGAGTGGAGGCATGCAGTCGGGGTAACGTTGCGAACTGGAAAGCCTTCTAGAAGGTTGATGTTATGGGTAGTTTTTTTTAATTTAGTCGATTTCTTGGTGGGTGTGTTATACCTAGTATTTAGTAAGGGGGAATTTTTGGTTTCCGGCTGATTTTGTAGACATCGCGGTCGATGTATTATTGTGTGGTTGGTGATGTGAAGGTTACCACTGACAGTGAGGCAGTGCGGGAGATGGTTGGATTCCGAGTTTGGGTTTAAGCGGTACGAATGTTGTGAGTTTGAAATCAGATTTTGGGCACTTACTATGTTGGATTAGGTTTTGAGTTGAGTGTAGTTAGTGTAGTCTTGGTGAAAGATCTTTGATATAACATATGGTAGAGTGATTTGTGATGTGATTATGACGTGGGTGGTTAGTATATATATTACTGGGTTTAAGTATTCTCGATCATTAAGATGATATGAGTCAGGGGTACTCTAGATTGGTTGTTGGACTTTGTTGGATATTTTGACGCGTATGAATTGTGTACTTCGACACTTGTGTGGCTGTACTGATGATATGGTGAGGAGTTGTGGGGGCTTTTTTACTTGTGGTATTTCTTTCTGCCTTGGAGTGGAAGTATCTTAATAGGATGGGAGGGGATTTTTTTGAGTTTGTATTCTTCGTGTATTAGAGATGAGACGTTGTGTGTTTGTCTCTTGTAGCGTTTGGGTGAGTAGTGTTGTTATTGTGTCATGGAAGATCGTACGATCTGCAGAATTTTTTTTAACTTAGAGTGGTGAGGTTCTGCTTAATGTTGGTTAGACTCGCCTGATGGTGTTGAGTCTATGGATACGTGGATTGTTGATGGGGATGGCGGGTTCGTAAGCAACGTCGTTTGTTTGCGAGATTCTTGTATTTGGGGATGGGAGATTTTCATAACTAGTAACGTGAGTGATTGGGGAGATGGGGATTTTATCCGACTCATAGTTCTCGGATGTATTCGATCTTGTTAGGGGGGAGTTATTTGTAGTAGAAGATTCGTAGGTGGTTTATTATACGTTTTCGTTGTGGGGAGTTGTAGGAGCCTAGTGAAGTATTTTTTTGCGAGATTCCTTTTTACTCGGTATGTTATTTAGTTGTTGTAATGGTGTGTAAGGGATGTGAGGAGGTTGGGAAATCTTTGTTTTTTAGATTCATTCGGTGGTCAGCATTCGTTATTGTGGTATTGAGACTTAGGAGTTAATGGATGAGTGTAGTCTTTTTGACTAGTAGTTGGTAAGGTTTATGTGTCTTCCGGGTGAGCTTTGGGGGGTTATTGGTTTGTACATATGGTAGTTATATGAGAGGGGCGGTCCTGGTGAAGTTGTGTTTGGTGGTCGAACGTGTAGGGTTGAAGTTTTGGTTTGGAGGGGGATGGGGGAGTTTTCGAATTGCAGTACGATACGGGAAACGTGACTATGATGTGGGTGGGTAAGGATTTCTGATCCTCTCGGTTGGGACCTAGAACCGGTGTGATGAGGGGTAGAGCTAGTAACTCTTTTTTGGAATTCGCGTTAATAGGAGGGATTCGAAGAGGTAGTCGAGGATGTTCATCTTAAGGTTTTTTGAAATTTTATGTTGTCGGGGGTGTAAGTGAATTCTTTGTATATTGATTTTTTTAAGCAAGGTTAGGTTGCGGAGTGTTCATATTGTTTGTTCCAAAAAGGTGGATTGTTATCGGGGCCGTTGAAGATTGAGTTTAGTTAATCGATTTATTTTTTGGGGAGTAGAGTTATCTACCGAGTGTTGAGTGACTATATCTGCCGCAGGGCAGGAGTTTGTATTAGAGCGAAGTGATGGGGAATTTTTATCTCGTAGCAGGTACGTTTCTGTTTTAAAATTTCATGTATGTATGGGGTCGGATCATGGTGGAAGGCATCCAAATGTCGACTTTTAGAGCTTGGATACTTGCAGCGCGTTGTTTGCCGACGGTTGTTCTTGTCTTAGAGGATTTATGTTACGTAGTTGGGGATTTTTCTCTTTTTTGGTTTTGTAGCACTGTATATTTTTGAAACATTTCGCATTGAAGATCTAGGAGTGGGTGGAGTCCTTAGACACTCTATATATATTCTTATTTATTTGCTGTGGTATTTGGTGTGAGAATGTGACGGTAGATAGACACTCGGACTGTAAAGGATGGTGCTTGATGTTCATAAAGATATGGATAGTTGATGCGAGTTGTTTAGTTGTGGATTGTGTTGAGTAAAGTAGATGCATTTTCTTGGGTACTTTGTGGTTACGATTTAATCGTTGGTGGATTTGAAGTTAGTAAGTGATAGTTTTTGGGTTGTGTCAATCTGTTTGATGAGCATTTCCAGGGAGATGATTTGATGGTCGTTGAAAATCAAGATTGTTTGCTATCGCGTGGGCATGATCTGTGTATTTGAATGTATCGTTTTGATTTTGGAGTTTTGGATGCGTTCTATGTTCTGTGTTGAGTGCTTGGGTATTGTCGCGTGTGGAGTTTTGAGTTAGTTTTAGCTGTGTTGTGTTTCGTGGTCATCGTAGCGTGAGTGTATAGGGGATTCTTGTTTAAAGGGAGGGGATGGAATTGTCAGTATTTTTTATGTGTCTAGTCTGAGACCTTTTGGGTGTAATCTATAGAATTTCGTTACTATAAGAGTTTGTCTTTGTTGATGGGAATTTGGACTTTATGTTTCTGGATTTGTTGTATGTGGAATGTTTGGTGGCCTTTCGATTTCTTGGTATTTGATTTTAAGATTTGCTATAATTTAGTGCACGTCCTATTTTTCTTTTCTTGGCATTCGGACTCTAAGATTATTCATTGTTCTGATTTTAGTAGAGGATTTGGAAAAACTACTTATTTGATTTCGATTCGAAGGATTTTTGTCTGTGTCGGGAGAGGAGGGGTAGTGTGTTATTGGTTTCTTTTTATGTCGGGGTCTTTTTGTGTGACGTTTTGCTTTAGGAGGGGATGGTGCAGCTTAGATTTGAACATTGGATTTCTTTTGGTTGTAGTGTTCCTGAGTTTCTTGAGCGTGGCAAGACTGTTTGTATTGATTTGTTAACCGATTGTGAGTTTTGGTTGGTTGGGAGATTTCTTTCGATGTTGGGCTTGAGCACTAATTGTGGATGATGGTGATGTTGTGGGATAGGTTGTAGTTGTGTGACTGTATGTTTTGGAGTAATTAGGTGATCCTTCGTAGTGGACGTTTGGATAAGTAAATGTTATTGAGATAATTTGGAAAGGACATAACTGGAGGATCTTATTTTTATATTCTTTCTGAAGTAAGGGAGTTATCTTATCTTGGAGGGTGGTGAATGCATTTAGGAGTGTGGCTATTTGTTTTTGATGTCGTAAGGTGATTAGCTTGAAGTATTTGTAGATGCAATCGTGGGTGAGTTGGCAGGGGTGAGGAGATGTCATGTAAATATCTATTGATGGTTGTGTTGGATTAGTTCGTTGAAGTTTTTGGATTATCTTTTTGATTTATGGTTGAATTTGCACTTAGAATAAGGATAAAGTTGGTGATTCTTGATAAGTCGACCTATAAGATAGTAGGTTTGCGATATAGATTCTGGGAAGCTTTGCGTGGATTATTCTCTGTGAGTAATAGCGAGGGTGGATTAGTAGATGAGTTGTTTTCCGTGATAGGTAGTTTGTGTATTTGGTTTTTTCGGAGCGGGAGGAGATGTACTGTACGGCTAGTTCAGGATTGGGTTGTAGTATATGAAGGGATGATATTTTGGATTTGGATCTGAGATTTGTTAGAAATAATGCTTAGGAAGGGTTATTTTGAAGTTGGGATGTTTTTTTGTTGGAGTCGAGGTTTATTTTGTGGGGATTTTATTATTTTTGGATTTATGGATGAGTGAGTTTGGAAAATTCACATCAAGGATGGTGAATCACTTGAAACGTATACTCACAGTTTTACATGATGATGATATGAGCTTTGTCAAAAATTCAATGTCATGTTATAATCTCAAGTGGATGTCCATTCTTACTTCAACTAACATACCAGAATGGCAAAGGTGTTGTGGCCAACTTGTTAAGAAAGAGTCAAATGAGTGAAGACTGTCTTCCTATCACAAAATTTTATGACATCCTGAAGCACACCAGAATGAAGTCCAATGAGATAAGAGCTGAAGACTTAGAACGTACTGTAATAATCCACTTGCACTTGTTTGCTCAACAAAACCAGTTTACCATCTTAATCAAAACCATCCTACTCAAAACATTCAATATTCTCCACCAGTTCACAACCTAATCTTCCAGAAACAAAGAAAAATAAATTGTTACCTCTTTCTGTCCTACTTCGGATCCAGAACTGTCGTTATAAAGATGAGGAAATGTCAAATGAAAAGGAGATTGGACAAACTCATGGGCTTTAATTTCTCTCTCGTTTAAGAAATATTACATCCTTACCAACAACAACTTCGAACTTCATCACAACACGTAGAGATAATCAAGATAATCTCCAAGAATAACAGAGGCATGGGTTTGATACTCAGAGGGCAATCAATGGTTGATGGTAGGGAAAATGATAGGTCCTCCGGTTGTGCAGAAGTCTGGGATTCAGTGTTATAACTGCAAGGAATAATGGGATGTATCACGTGAATTTCAGAAACAAACCGATTAAGGATTGCGCTTATCACCAAGGAAAATATGTTATTATGTAAACATGAGAAGCTGGGGTTAGTTGAATGCAGGAAATAAGCTGATTGGAAAGATGATACTGCTGATTGATTTGCTGATCAGGAATTGGAAGCATTATATGTACGTGGCACAGGAATCAAGAGGTTACTTCAGTTCCAGTTGACAATTTGGACCAATCTTGCTGATGAGCCAATGGCATAAGGTACTATACTAATATTTGGAAACTATAATGTGTTTGCCATGGAAAATGAACATCCTGAGCAACCTAAATCTAGTAATGACATATATTTGACGGAACAAGGTGACACCAATATCACTATTGATTCATTGGATATATGTTATGATAGAGTAGGATGACCAGGATGACACTTATGCTCTTGATGAGAACGTGTTTTGCTTGCTTCTTTAATTCAGAAACTAAAATGTGAAATTGATGACAGCAAAAAACGAAAAATTTTTGGGAATCATCTAAACAAGGCTTTATTGATAATTAAAAGGTGAAATTGAGATTTCAACATAAAAATAAAGTTTAGACTCATCAAATCATCATTTCAAAGAAGCAAACAATGAACTGGCTAGATAACAGTTGATGTTAAAGACTTAAGAAGTTCCCGCGGAACTTGACAAGTATAATGATGTGAAATTATGCGAAAGGTGGAAATTGATTGAGCAAACGCTAAAGGGGGGTTAATGTATACAAAATTGATTTTTGAAACGTCATCTAATGCATATACTCAAAAACATGAATTAATCAAACGATTTCGGAATATGAAAAAGGAGAATTTGTGCACATCAAGAAACATCTCCATAAGTTCACATGCCAAAAAGAGGCTCAGACTTAAGCTTTACAAACTGTAAAAGAACAAAGAACTTGATAAAGTCATTGCTTTAGAAAAACAAAGTCAGGTTTTGAATGATTATTGTATATAAAACGGCAATCTGTTCAACAATGATATGCTTATCCGAAATGTAAAACGAGTTTTTGCAAAACCTGGAGGTCCTCAAGAAAGCTCAAGAGCGATATTACTCTTCTGTATGAATAGGTTGCTTAATGATAATCTGTTTAATGTTAGCCCCTGAATCTGGACGAAACGATTCGTCTTGAAACAGAAAGTCAATCAAATTAATGCGATTTAATCAGACCGTTTTGATTTATGGACAAGTTGAATAATCTTTATGATTTGTTCGTTCACACGGGAAAAGTCGCTGGATCAAAACTATTTTCCAAGGAACAGTCAAAAGATGAGTCACACATCTTCTAAGAAGGAATTTTTAAAACGTCTTTTCGTAACAACAATTTGTTAGAAATAGAATGATGTTCATTCCTTAGGATCAAAAGTGTAAAAGCTCTAAAGAACTTTTCAAGATTAAAAAGAATGTTGACACGATTTTTGATGGAGTGGAACGTTGCAAACAAACAATCGCTAAAAGAACATATTTTGGTAACATAGATCCTTTCATTTCTAAAACAACGATCGAAGGAAATATTTTCCCTATCAATTAGGAGAATAATGTGGACTTAGAAAAAAATTTCACTTGTGTTTGAACGAGGAAATGGTTGCTGATTTGAGATACTTTAATTCTCTTGAACATGAAGTAGACACTCTCAAATCTCAACTGGAAACTCAAAAAACACAGTTTTTGAATGAAATCGACCAACTTTCAAGGGAATATTACTATGATGATCATATGAATGCAATACTTGGTGTGTACACTGATCTGGATGAAGTTACCAATTTGCAATGTGATTACTTAGAAATTGTGGAAAATGTGAACATCTTGAAAAAGAGCTTTCAAAAAGTAGAACAATGTCAAAGAGTTTTGAAGCACTTCAGAAACATGCGATTAATCTTGAACTTGATTTACAACAGTGCAAAGAAAAGATAAAAAATGACAAATCTTTCAAAGAAAAAATGTAAAACGTATAAAACTTTCTGAAAGAGGGGTGAACAATTATTTTGAAATTTAAAGACTTGAAAGCTCAATTACAAGACAAAGGAATTGCAATAAGTGAGTTGAAGAAACTCATAGAAAAAATGAAAGGAAAATCTGTGGAAACTAAGTTTGAAAAATCATCGGTTATTCGATAACCTAATGCTTTTAAAAGTCAAAGACAATCAATTTTAGGTAAACCATCTATTTTTTTAGATTCTCTTGCAAAGACAGATTTCTCAAAGTCAAAGCCAGTTACCACACAAAATGTGTCCCATGATTTTTCAAAACCAGTCACTGCACAGATTTTGCCTCAGAATGTGTTGCCAATTTTCAAGAACACAAACGTGATTGCACTAAAGCACCAGGAATGTATAAAGTGCACACAAAGCCCAATCATACTAGAACACCTCAGTTGCATCAAGACATTAGGAAACCTAACAAACGTGTGTCTTTCTCTACAGGAGTAATTCCCAATACTAGTGTTAGCAGACCACAGCTTAAGAGCAATCATCTGGAAGATAGAGTCATGTCTAACAATAGTCAAGGGAAGAAGCAAGAAGTAGAAGACCACCGTAGGAAGTTTAAGTTTTCAAATAATAAAACGTCTGTAACTGCGTGTAATGACAGTTTGAATGCTAAGACCTCGAATGTTAACTTTGTATGTGTTACTTGTGGAAAGTGTGTGCTGAATGACAATCATGATTTGTGTGTTCTACATTATATAAATGGCGTGAATTCTAGGACTAGACAACCAATGGCTGTGCCTGTTAGGACTACAGAACCCAAGCATGATGTGAACAAATCTGTTGCAACATCCAGTAAGAAAACCGTTGCAACAGACTCCACTGTCAAGAAATCTAGAAACATAACTAGGAAGTTATATGAGCAAGTTAGTAAGACATGCAGTTGGTGGTATCCTAAGTATACACCATCTGGATACAAATGGAAACCTAAGTCTGAAAAAGGAAATGTTAATCCAAACGTTAGTATGCCTCTAGGAAATGCATCTAGAACTGCTAATATTTTGGAACATAAGACTCCTAGGTGCTCCACTGTGTCCAATACTCCATTGTCTTCTAATTCTTTTGCAGCTCGTCGAGATAGTTCTATTCATCGTAGACTCTGGGTGCTCAAAGCACATGACCGGAAATCTCAAGCTTCTAACTAATTTTGTGGAGAAATTTCTGGGCACGGTGAAGTTTGGAAATGATCAAATCGCACCAATTCTTGGCTATGGAGATCTGGTTCAAGGAACGATTACTATCAAAAGGGTTTATTACGTCGAAGGGCTTAATCACAATTTATTCTCCGTTGGTCAATTTTGTGATGCGGATTTGGAAGTTGCTTTTCGGAAGTCTACCTGTTACATCCGTGATTTGAAGGGAAATGATCTTCTCACAGGTTCTCGTGGCACAGATTTGTATTCCATTTCTCTGCAAGACTCAACAACTCTCAATCCAATTTGCTTAATGGCTAAAGCAACATCATCTCAAGCATGGTTATGGCATCGTCGTCTATCTCAAAGAATAATATTGTGAATGGCCTTCCAAAGCTGAAATTCGTCAAAGATCATCTGTGTTCTTCTTGTGAGTTGGGGAAAGCAAAAAGAAAGTCTTTTCATACTAAGACTACCCCGAGCTCAAAAAGACGGTTACAACTTCTACACATGGACTTATGTGGTCCAATGCGAGTAGAAAGCATTAATGGAAAGAAATATGTTCTTGTAATTGTTGATGACTTCTCCCGATATACTTGGACTCACTTCTTGCGGTCCAAAGACGAAACACCTGGAGTTCTCATTGATTTCCTCACACTTGTCCAAAGAGGACTTCATGCTCAAGTGACAACAGTTCGAACTGACAAAGGCACGGAATTTCTTAATAAATCTCTTCATGCATACTTTGCAAAAGAGGGAATAAGACACGAAACGTCAACTGCTCGAACACCTGAACAAAACGGCGTTGTCGAAAGACGGAACCGTACTCTTGTTGAGGCTGCTCGAACAATGCTAAGCGCCGCTAAAGTTCCTTTATTCTTCTGGGCTGAAGCAATTGCAACAACATGTTTTACTCAAAACCGTTCACTTGTAATTCCTCGACATGAGAAAACACCTTACCATATCATCAATGCCCGAAAACCGTCAGTCAAGTTCTTTCACATCTTTGGTTCTCTTTGCTACATCGTCAGAGATGGTGAAAATCTTGATAAAATGAAGGAAAAAGGTGATGCATGTATTTTTGTTGGGTATTCTACTCAGTCAAAGGCTTACAGGGTATTTAACAAGAGAACAAGAATGATAGTTGAAACAATTCATGTTAACTTTGACGAATTGCCTCAAATGACGTTTGATCACAACAGATCAAGCCTCGAACCTCAATGTCAAATGACGTCTGTTCACAACAGTTCAGGCCTCAAACCTCAATGTCAAATGATGTTTGATTATAACAGATCAAACCTCGAACCTCAATGTCAAACGACGTTTGAACAAAACGGTTCAAGCCTCGCACCACAATGTCAACAGAAGTTCATCAAGCAGCTGAGACAGTAACAACGTCAAATGAGCTGGATTTGCTATTCGGTCCTTTGTTCGACAAATATTTCAATGGAGAAAATCAAGTTATTTCAAAGTCTTCCGCTGTCACTACTACTGATGCATCAAATAAACGTCAACAACAACATGATTCAACTTCATTCACTTCAACTCTAGCTACAACTATCATTGCTAATGGAAACTTTGATTTATAAATATTTTTATTCTCTCTTTATTTTTTATTTATAAAAAAAATTGAAAAAGAAAATACAAAAATATAAAACCAACAAAAAGAAAATAGAAAAATATAAATCCTAGAAAAATAAAATATAAAATCAGAAAATTTTCAAAAATACCAAAAAGAATCTTCTCGACATGTATCTTGGAATCGATAACATTTACGTACC